>JAQQSV010018698.1:0-11346 GCA_028646515.1 Pseudochirops corinnae | reverse complement strand
GTCTCTCTTGGATCTGTTTTCCATGTCAGTGGTTTTTTTAAGGAGATATTTCACATTGCCCTCTATTTTTTCATTTGTTTGGATCTGTTTGATAGTATCTTGATTTCTCATGAAGTCATTTGCTTCCATTTGCTCCACTCTAATTTTGATGGAATTATTCTCTTCAGAGTGCTTTTGAAATTCTTTCTCCATCTGGTAAAATTGACTTTTGAAGGCATTCTTCTCCTCATTTGCTTTTTGGGCCTCTTTTCTCATTTGAGTTAATCTATTTTTTAGGGTGTTGATTTCTTCAGTCAAATTGCTGACTCTCTTTTCATGATTTTCTTGCAACATTCTTATTTCTCTTCCCAATTTTTCTTTCACTTCTCTTATTTGGTTTTCAAAATCCTTCTTCAGCTCATCTCTAGCTTTAAGGCAGTCTTCATGTTTATTGGAAACCCCTGGTGGGGGAGCTCTGGCTGTGCAGTCCTGTAGATCTCTGCCTTGGTCCTTCTTTTCTTCAAAGAAGGAATCTGGTGTTTGGTTGCTGTTCTTACCCTGCTTCTTATGCTTATTCTTACTCATGGTTGGTCAGTCTGTGATTTTTTTTTTTTAATCTCTGTGGGGCTCTGCTTCCAGAAGGGAAAGCTCTGTCCCAAATCGCTGGGGTCCTCCCGGCTGCCATAGCTCTCAGGAAGGTGCTGGATCCCGTTCCTACTTCCGGCTCACTGGATAAAGAAGACTCACAGGGCCAAAGCCCAAGACCACTATCTGGATCCAGGCCGTTCAACGCAAGAGCACTTGGCCTCTGAACGATCACTTAGTCCCCCTGCTGTCTGCAGGCTGAGGACACAGAAGCTGCAATTCGGAGATGGGTACAAAATCTCTGCCTCTTTGCTTTCCTGCCTTGGAGGCATTGCGGCTTGACCACTTTTCTCCCAAGACCTCGCAAGCCCCAGTGACCTAGTTCTGAACACTGCCGCATCTGCTGCCAATCTACTCACCCAAGACTCGTCGGCTCCTCTCTTCCAGCCACCCCCGGGGCTCAGCCAGGGCTTCAGGCCAGGCTGGTTTTGGTTGCAGTGCTGATGTGGTTCCTTGTAGCTGAGCTGTCTTTAGTGGAAAGTATATTTGTGTGCGTTTTGGAGTTCTAGGATTAGTTTAGAGTCATATTTTATGGGTATTTTGGGGTGGCTATGTGAGAGCTGTGATATGTTGCTGCTCCTACGCTGCCATCTTGGCTCTGCCCCCAGGGGTTATTCTTTTTAAAGAGATGGCTGTTTTCTTTTTTTTATCCTTTATTGCAAAGATTTGGTCTTTGTTAAGGTAAAAGGAAGGGCGCAGTTAGAAATGATTATGATACAAATAAATAAAGCATAAATAAGTACTATATACATATATTATATATACATATATATGCATATATATACACATATATATGTATACATAAAAAAAAAGATTATTTTATTTGAAAAATAAAAGCAGAGACTAGTGTTTTTAAAAAAATGCTTTATCCTGAAAGGCATCATATGTTTTTACCAACATATCTAGGGCAGCTAGGTGGTATAATATTTCAGGTCTACAGTCAAAGAAGATTCATCTTCCTGAGCTCAACTCTGGTCTCAGAAACTTAATTGGTGTATGACCCTGGGCAAGTCATTTTATCCTGTTTGCTTCAGTTTTCTCATCTGTATAATAAAATGGAGAAGGAAATTGTAAAACCACTCCAGTATCATTGCCAAAAAAATGAGGTCACAAAGTCATACACAACTGAAAAATATTCAACACCACCACCACCACCAATGTCTAGTACATTTCTCAGAGTTTTTCCAAGTAAGGAACAGTGAACTTGTTGACTCTTATTCTATTCTTTCTCAAAAGAATTAAAAATAATACAGAATTGAAAAGGATTAAAGGACATTTTATAAAGTATACATTTTGAGTTGGTGTAATATGGAATCTATTCCAGATATTATAGAATGTGAGATGCAGAATTGGAGGGAAACTTGTTAAAAATATAGTTCAATCTCCTAATTTTACAGATGAGGAAACTAAGACACCAAGAAGGGATGAAAATTACCCCAGGAGACACAGAGAGTAAGTGGCAAATTGGAGATTTGAACCTAGATCTTCTTCCTCCATATCTACCTTTAACGGTTCTGTGTTCCAACTTGTTATAAGTAATTGAATACAAGGAGAATATGAAAAAAGAAGCATCCCAGATTCACTGGATGCATATATTGGTTATGCCTCAATTGAATGTACTTTTATGAGGAGATATGATTCATACTTGGTCACAGAGACAGACAGATGGTTAAAACATACACATAAGTATAAATAATTAGGCATGTATAATAAGGAAAGGCAGAGAGAGCTTAAATTACTGTTTATTCATTCTGTATACTGTAGTGAGTTATAGAAAAAAAGATAAAGGACTATGGAAATAAGGTACAATGAAATTTCATGGGGAGTTAAGAATTTATTCAAAACATCTGTTTCTGCCATCTCTCTCTCCCTTTCCCTCTCCATATATAAGAATATGTGGATATATGTATATATGTGTGCATATGTGTTTGTGTACATCCTTAAGCAGACATCCTAGAATGTATTTGTATACTCACATACACAGATATACAATACACACATATATGTAAATATGTATGTGGGTATATATCCACATACATACACAAACACATATATATGTATGAATATACACACACACATACACATAATTCAAACCTTTTGCTGACTGCGTTATATCTTATTTAAAAAAAAAACCAAAACAGTCTGAACCTGTGCTTTTATTCATCCTGGAAAGTCTTAGTGAGGAAATTCCTTCTGCCCATACAGTTCAACACTAGAAGTACAATTTATTCTCTTAGGGACTTATCTTTATCCCATAAATTAAAAATAAAAGAATTTTTAAAGAGAAATTAAGTGATTTGTCAAAGGTCAAGGAACCAGTATTGTGAACAGTAAGATTTGAATACAGGTCTTTTTATTTTCTACCCTCTACATAATTTTTCTTTTCAAGCAGATGACTAAGACGAGGCAAAAGGTTCACTCAGCATATTTAGTTGTTCATTGTTTTATTTTGTTTTTCTTTCAAAAAAGAATTTTTAAAAAATAGGGCCCAGACTTGTGATTTCTCTGGTTTAGGGCACTCCCAATGGAGCAAATTCTCTACCAATGTAGGCTGAAATCTTTTCTGTAACTTCTGATATTAGAAAGTTGCCTAGTGCAGGGTCACATAGACAATATATAAAAGAGGCTAGACTTGACTACGGACATCACTGGAAATTATCAAGACCATCTTTCTATTCATTGTTCCACACTCTCTTTACTAAGAAATCACAACAGCAACAACAACAGCAACAACAAAACATTGACCAGCCAGTATTTCTTCCTTAGGCTTTGTATCACTTGAAACTTATCAAACAGGCATCCCTAAATGTATCCAGTGAAATAATTTTAACTTAAAACTTTAAAGAATTATTTTTTCATATGATTATCGTCTGCAATAACATGAATCACAAGAACTTATTAGAAGATTTTTAAGTGTTTCTATGTTCAAGCAGTCATGATTAGACTCTTTGAATTTGGCTGAATTAATCACCCTGTGACACGCAATGTGGCCCATACTCAAAGACTCCCTAGTTTGATAGATTGCCTTAGAGCCTGAAAATATATTTTGCTTTGAGACTCTAGGAAGGAAGCTTTTCAGAGGAACAGAATGATAATAGAAACCCAAGTACATAAACACATCCAGAAGGAAGTATAACTCTCTAATATTTGGAATCAGAGGGCCTGGGTTCAAATCTTGCTTTGGATAATTGTAATTCTTGCAACTTTGCCCAACACATAACATCTGTGGATCTCAATTTCTGCATCTGTGAATCAAGAGTCTCAAATTAGATGGTCCTTGAGGGCTTTTTTTCCCCAAATTTTTAAGTTTTCATGCATGCTTAGGGATATTGCTGTTATATATTAATCTATTTTCTATGATTAATTAGTCAGATTTTGATGTTTAGGCTTTTTTTTTTTTTGGTGCCTTTTATCTTTTTTCCACCACAATAGTTACTCACCGTAACCCCCATAGACTGTTCCTTTGTAAAAATAAAATGATGAAACAAAACTGATCAACATAGAAACCAAATCTAAACCAAATCTATACATATTCAATTTTCTACTTTCCACACTGGTAGCCTTGCACTTCTTTACCAACAAGAAAGAAATAAGTTTTAGCATTTATCCTCTGGATTCAAGATTTTCATCTGTATTTTTTTCTTCGCTCTCAGTCCTCACAGAATGAAAACTCAAGTGACAGCCCTTCCATTTAAGTCTCATTGGCTCCCTATAATCTCTCTTACAGTGACTTTTGCAGAAGCTATCCTATATCCTTTCTTCTCAAGATATGTAACTCCAACCCTGCTGCTATCCAACTCTTCCCCCTATGAACACACACACACACACACACACACACACACACAATCTTTCATCAGATGACTTCACTTCCTCCTTTTCTGAGAAAATAAATCCATGTGTCTTTTACAGAGTGTATTCATCATCCATCTCCCACACTTCAAAACCTCTCTATGACCTCATCTTTTCTTTCCTGCTTTTCTCCATCTGCAGTGGTAGAGGAGCACTCTCTTTGCCATCTTGCTGAGACTAAGGGCTTCAGTTTGACCGTTCATGTGATTTTCTCCTGCTTAATTCATCTTTTTCCTAACTTCCTCTCATTGAGAGTTCTTTCTACTGGCTGCAAATATTTTCTAGTCTCCTGTATCCTAAAAAAAAAACACAGTCCTCCTCCCCTAAATCCTTTATTGTCATGCTATCATAGAATCACAGATTTTACTCTTGAAATAAGTGAAAAGGTCATCTAATTCCACTGTCTCATCTTACATATAAGGAAAGTGGCAACAAGTTATTTGTTTTATAGTTGATGCTCTTCCCATTCGTATTGTTGTGGTCATTCTGTATAGGATTTTCCAGGTTTGATCATTTAATTTTAACTCAGTTTGCATAAATCTTTTTATACTTCTTTCTTATCATCATGTTTGTCATGTCTCAAAGCATAATATATGCATATATATACAGATATATTATTACCATTAGTTATATTCACATAAAACAAATTGTTTGGCCATTCCCTCAATCAATTCTCCTCTATATTTTCTAACTCTCTGCTAGCACAAAATCTCTGGCTATAAATATTTTGGTATGTATGTGGCTTTTATCTTTGTCATTGACTTTATCACCTATTTGTGGAATCTCAGGGTCAAAGAGTATAGATTTTATAGTCAATTTATATGCATAACTCCAAGTCACCTTGCAGAGTAGTTGGACCAACACACAGTTCCATCAACAATACTGTTGACATGATAATATCTCATAATAATAATCTTTTTTTATGCCATCCTTAAGAGTTTATGGTATTTCTTTTTTACGCCCATTTGTATATTTATTCTCCCTCTTCTTACCTTATGTCACAATGTTTTGAGACTCAGTAATGTGTCTCTTATTAAAGGATGAAGACACATTCAAAGCAACTCAACAAGAAAGGGTTTGCTGCCAAATACTGGATTTATTTAATCATAACCAATCAGAAGATGATTTATTAGAGGGAAGATGATTTAAATCTCTCTTTTTTCCCCTTTTCTCCCTAACTGTTCCTTGGGCCAGGGCCATTCATTCATAGTTTTCCTTTTGTTACCTATGAACACCAGAGCTTTGTTTTTTCCTTTGATGTTATTCCCTCCTTTTTATCTGCCTTCCTTAGACTTCTCATCTATTCACATTATTTAAAGCATTACCTTCAGACATATAATTCCAAAATATTTATATCCCAGTCACTATATTGAGATCCAGTCCTACAATCACATCTGCCTGTTCAGATCAACATAGATACACACATACCCACAGCACTTTAAATTCAATACGTTCTAAAAGGAGTTTATCATATTCCACTTTCTAAAAGAAACCTGTGCATCATTCATTTTCACTATTTCTGTTGATATCTCCCTATTACTCGAGTTTGAAATCCAAGTATTTTTTTTTACTCTTTTATTCTAACATCTAATCAGCTGCCAATTTCTATTAGATCTCCATTCATAAAAACACTGACAACTGTTCCTTTCCATACACACACTGCCATTTTCTTATTTCAGGTCTTCTTCACCTCTTGCCTACATTAATATAATAAAAGTCTCCTAACTTCTCTCCAGTCTCTCTCTTCTCCATGAATAAAGCATACAATTTCTATTCCAATCTTCTTAAGCAGAGGAGTGACAATATCACACACACACACTCACTCACACACACACACACACACATCACCCAGAAACCTTTGGTGGTACCTTATTTTCTCTTCAATAAAATACAAATTTATCGTCTTGGTATTTAAGGACCCCCACAATTTGTCTCCATCTTACCATTCTAGCTTTATTTCATAAAGCTCCCCTTTGTACAAACTATTACTTGGTTTTCAATCTGACTCAAAAACTTTTATCCTCATGTGATTGTATTCTCCTACATTCTGCCTTTTATGCCTAGAGTGCACTGTATTCTCATCTCTTTCTATGTGCTAAAATTGTTCTCTTTTCTCAAGGCTCCGTTAAGTTGCAACATCTTTCATGTATTCACTCTTCATGCTTTCAAATTGAAAGTTACCTTTTCCTCAACATATTTTTTCTAGGACACTTGGTCTGTACACCTCCATTGATCTATCAAAATATTTCATATTTCTTTATATACATATCAAGCCCAAATACTACACTAGCAACTAGCTCCTTCAGGTAGTGCCTATAACATTTTTATTTTCTTCTTTTGCATTCTCAGGACCCAGTACAGTACCTCACACATAGAAGGTTTGTTTAATTAATCTGTTAAACATTTTTCACCATTACTGCAAGGGACAATCATTACACATTGCAAGAAATATGCACATCTCCAATAACTGAGAAAGCATCTCTTTTAAATAATATATAACATCATCGAGCCAAGGTAGAGGTGATATACTTCCCCTAAACAGACTAAATAACAAATACACCTTGATAAATTTGATGTAGACATCAAGCAAAAGAAGAGGATGATGACAATTTAATCCTGTGCCTCTATAAACAAAATATATATAGGTGGATAGTATTTGACACTGTGCAATGGAAAAGAGTTGTCACATTTCAACAGATGTCAGTATTTATCCTACTTCAGATAAATACACATTCTTTATTCTATTTCTCTAAGCATCCTAATTTGAATGTCAAACTGAACAAAAACTACATTACTTAAAAACTGACTTGTACCAATTTCTTTTCTTTCGTTACTAGCTTTGTTCTGCTGAGAGAAAACATTTGTCCCATGAAAATGCAGAAAAAGGAATTTATTCTATTTATGAGATCATTTTCCCCCAAAGGAGTTCAGAATTTAAAATTAAAAAGTCTTCTCAAGAAAGTCAGGTTGATGTCAAAACATTTAATTTAACAGAATTCTTATTCAATATGCATTCTTTCCCTAAAAGAGAAATATTGCTTTTTAACTTTTAAACTCTGTTGACTTATGTTTCAAAATCCTGTGTGTAGGATTCATAAATTTACTTTGGTTATGACAGGTTTCATCTAATTTTATTCCCATTGACTAGCACTGTGTCCTCAGCCCACTTCCCTCCCCCTTTATAATTACGATTACTGATTCACTAAGAATGTAATGCCTTCTCATAATGTCACCTCAACTCCACTGCACACAAAAGTTCTTATGTAGTACATAGTGAAAGTGGGCACAAATATAATTTAATGATAGAATGATAAATAATAAAATTGGATATTTTAAATATTTGATCAATTTTTCTTGCAGTTCTAGGACTCTTATCTTGATTTGGTTTGTTATAAGACAATTGGTCCATTCCCCTATTGATAAATGCTCAAAATATATGAAGAGGCAGTTTTCAAAGGCAGAAATTAAAGCTTTCTATAGTCATAAGAAATGCTCAAAATCACTATTTATAAGAGAAATGAAAATCAAGACAACTCTGAGGTACTTCTTACACTTATCAGATTGGCTAATATGACAAAACAGAAAAATTACACATGTTGGAGAAGATGTGGGAAAATTGGTACACTAATGCATTCTTGGTGGAATTGTGAAGTGATCCAATCATTCCAGAGAGCACCCAAAGGACTATAAAAATCTGCCTATCTTGTAACCCAACTACACCACTTCTAGATCTGTATCTCAAAGAGATCATACAAATATGAAAAGGACCCCCTGCACAAAAATATTTTAGCTCTTTTAGCCAAAGAATTAGAAATTGAGGGGATACCCATTAGTTAGGGAATGGATGAACAAATTGTGGTATATGAATGTAATGGAATACTATTGCACTGTAAGAAAGGATGATCAGGCAGACCAGAAAAAAAAAAATGAAAATACTTGAATGAACTGATGCTGAGTGAAATGAGCAGAACCAAAATATTGTACACAGTAACAGCTGCAATGTGCAATGACTAACTTTGATAGACTTATCTCTCCTTAGTCATGCAAGAATACAAGATAACTCCAAAGAACTCAGGATAGAAAATGCTTCCCACATCCAGAAAAAAAGAACTCTGGAGTCTGAATGTAAATTGAAGCATATCATTTTCTCTTTTTCCCTTTTTTTTGTTTTTTCTTTCTCATCATGTTTTCTTCCATTATTTCTAATTCTTCTTTGTAACATAATTAATGTGAAAATAGGTTCAATATGAATGTATACATAGAGCCTATATCAAATGACAGGCCATTTTGGCAGGGAGGGGAGAGATAGGGAGAAAATTTATAACTCAAAATTTTATGGAAGTGAATCTTGAACACTAAAAATAAATAAATAAATCATTGGAGGCAAAATTAATCCCCTACCTTTCCAAATCAATAATACATAGGATCTTTAAAAAGTAAACAATAGAACATTTAACTAAGTGAACCCTGAAGAGGAAGCAAACAATTTGCTATAAGACAGAGATATTTAATGACATTTAGAAAGGTGATGGATGTTAGTGTAAATTTCTTTTTCAATGCAACTATGGGAATTCACCAAAAATGACTTCTTTACAATGATAATACAAACTTCTGACAAATATAAGACATGTATCACTCCTTTAAAATGGATGGAATCAGATCAGATAAACTCTCCTGGCTGAATTAGGTTTTCCATGATACCAGGTCACATATGCTTCCTAAATCCAAACTTCACTTAAAAAAAAAAAATGAGAGAGATTAATAATTCAAAGAAGAACAAAAGAAAAAAAAAACTTTTGATGTCCACTGCTACGTTTTCCAGGAATAAAGTATGAAGGGAGTGAGACTAGAAGACTTAAGCATCTTTAAGAATTTCTGATCCAGATAGATCTTATGCAATGCCCTTCTTCCCTCATATATTATTGAAAATCTCCTCATCGGCAACCCCTGAAAAATAAAGGCAGTATCACATGGCCTTCCTAGTAAATGGTTTTCCAAACCTGCTGGCCAGAAGAGAAGTTGCAGTTTTATAAGTGACAAGTTACCTTTAAGTCAAGGAAATCTAACCCATATAAGAGTTAAAGGACATATCCCAGTTGTCCTCACACCTTCACTCACTGTTTATGCTTCCCCATATCTTTTCAGCCCTCTTATGAGTTGACTTCCTTTCTTAGAATGTATGGTACCACAGGAAAAGAACTGTCTTGCTTCCTTACATTTGTATCTCAAAAACTTAGCATGGTCCCTGGTATATAGTAAGAGCTTAATCAATGTGTTACTCATCTTTTTGTACTCCAGTTATGGCATGTAGCTGCTTATTTTCTCAAGACTTAGCTTTCTCGAGCTAAACAGAAGAGAGGTGAGTTGTTTTGCTTATTTCCTCCTTCGAAGTAGCCCGTAGGCAACAACGTGTTGTGTGATAGTTTCCATGATGTCTGAAAAGGCAGGATACTTGTATTTGGGGCATCAGAAAAAGATATGTAATGCCCTATCTCTGTTTAATTTTTAGATAATGTGCTTTTACAGCTGTGATGGAAGTCCAGGGTGATATGGCAGAAAAAACTTTGACTTTAGAGTCTTGGAACCTGATTTAATATTCTGTCCCTGATATATACTACCTATGGGACCTTTGGAAGGGTATTTAATTTCTCTTGGGCAAATAACTTTTTTGGGGGAGGGTGGTTGTATGTATCATAAGCTCTCATCGAGTGTCTGAAAAATTGTAAGCATTTAATAAATGTTTATTATTGAACTGACTGATTTCTTTGGGTCTCAGTTCATCTATCTGTAAAATGGAAAAGGTGAACTATGTGATTTTTGATGTGACTTTCAGATATAAATATATAATCTTTGAATTTATTGAAAATGGACATATGTGTATTTCTAACATATCTATATGTGTGCCATACTGCTTCCTTTTTTTTTTTTTTTTGGCCAAACTTCCTCCTAATATAATTTTTTTTTTCCTCATCAACATGGCTTCTATTTTTCATTTGATGATTTATTTTCTTCTTTTTTTTTTTTATTTAGCTCCTGTTGCTAACACTACAATTTCAGAAAACTCTGGCCAAAAATAAGACTATGGAACTTAGAAATTTTACCAGTCCTGCGAGAATGGGATGAGGTCATTTCCCTGTTGTGGTTCTGAAATTCCAGTTAGACAAACTACTTGTGCGACAAAGACATTTCAGTATTATCAGACAATAGCAAGCTACCTAAATGAGCAGATGTCAGAGGGGATAATGCATGTTCTTTGTCATACTTCTAAATCACCTGAATCTTACTGTTGAGATAATGAAACAGTGGCATTGAGAAACATTTCATTTAGTTAAAACAACTGAAAAAATGTGGTGAGCAAAAATCTACTCAAAATAGTAGGTGTTCCTGTTTATTCTGCTCCCATCCTCAGTGATCCCCTGTGGGAGCAAAAGATTCTATCTCCCCTACTCCACCTCCCATAGACCCTTGTTCTTTTCCTGTCTGTCTGGAAAAAAACTTTCAATGTTTGAAAACATCATTTCATCCCTTTGGGGGAAAGAAGTTAAGCAGCCAACTTGTATTAAAGCCAATTCCTTTCAAAAATGACTATAATAACCTCTTTCTTGTGATTTAACTGGAGTTCATGGAGGCAAACTAATCTAGTGGGAATTAACTCCAACTTTGCCACTCACAACTTTGACAAATCACTTAACCTCTGTGTGTCAGTTTCCCCACATGTAGTGAGGGGATAAAAGTACTACCTTTTCCTTGCTAGGATGTTAAAGATAAATGCAATCATTCAAAGCAAGGTTTGAGACAATATGACTATTTAAAGTAGATAATATATTATCTAAATGAGTATTATCCATCAAAAATGTTGCCCTGGTAAGATAT
>JAQQSV010018697.1:0-11346 GCA_028646515.1 Pseudochirops corinnae | reverse complement strand
CTACTAATAGTACAGATAGAAGGAACATATGTAGAGGATAGTTATAAGATGAATCTGAGGGAATGATAGAAAAAAAGGTAACTAAGGGATGAAAAAACACACTAAGTGCAGAAAGAATAGGTAGAATGGGCTACACTATTCCATATGAAGAGGCATGGAAAAACCTATTAGACTGGAGGGAAAGATGGCAGGGTGGACAACAGACATCACTTGAAACTTACTCTCATCAGTTCAGAGGGAATAATACAGGCAGTTGGTTGAATATAGAAGTCTAACCTACTCAACAGTGAAGTAAGAGGAGAGGAGATTAAGTAAAGGCTGTGGGGTGGAGGGATGAACAAAAGAGAAGGAAGCCTGAGGGAGGTGATAGACAGAAGCAAAACACTGTTGAGAAGGAAAACAGTAAAAGAAAAGAGTGGAGGAACTGAATGGAGAAAAATACATAGTTAGGAGCTATAACTGTGAATGCAAATGGGATGAACTCTCCCATAAAATGGAAGCAGATAGAGTGGATTAAAAATCAAAATCCTATAATATGCTGTTTACAAGAAATACACTTGATGTAGAGAGATACATACAGAGTAAAGCTAAGGGGCTGGAGCAGAATCCATTCAGTTGGAATGAAAATAAACAGACAAAAAAAAACAAACAACACCAGGAGTAGCAATCCTGATCTCAGACAAAACAAAAGCAAAAATAGACCTAATTAAAAGATATGAAGGAAACTACATCTTGTTAAAAGGTACCATAGACAATGAAGTAATATCAATACTAAATTTATATGCATTAAGTGTATATCATCCACATTTTTACTTAATTTACTTTTAGTTTTCAAAATTTAGTTTTATAAGAATTTGAGTTCTAAAATTTCTCCCCTCCCTCCACTCCCCTCTCCCCAAGACAACATGCAATCTGACATATTTAATAGATATTATAAAAATACTATACTAAATGTATTTCCATATTAGACATCTTATGAAAGAAGAATCATGAAAAAAAGGGAAAAGCATGAGAAAGGAAAAAAGAAACAAGTAAAGAGAGAGGAAATAGTATGCTTTAATCTGCATTCAGAATCCATAGTTCCTTCTCCGGATGTGGATAGTGTTTTCCTTGGTTTTGAATTATCTTAGATCATTGCATTGCTCAGAAGAGCTAAGTCTAACAAAATTGTTCATCCCACAATGTTGCTGTCACTGTATACAGTGTTCTACGGGTTCTGCTCACTTCACTCAGCATTGGTTCATGAAAGGCTTTCCAGGTTTTTCTAAAGTCCACTCCATCATCATTTCTTATGGAACAATAGTATTCTATAACATTCATATGCCATAACTTGTTCAGCTATTCTCCAATTTATAACCATCCCCTCAATTTCCAATTCTTTGTAACCACAAAAAGAGCTGCTGTAAATATTTTTGTACATGTGACTTCTTTTCCCTTTTTTATGATCACTTTGGGATACACACCTATTAGTAGAAATGCTAGATTAAATGGTTGCCCTTTGGGAATAATTCTGAATTCCTCTTAAGAATGGTTGGATCAGTTTGCTACTCCACCAACAGTTTTTTAGTGTTCCAATGTTCTCAAATTTATTATTTTCCAATTTTTTCATGTTAGCCAAACCGATATGTATTATGTGGCACATCAGAGTTAGAATCCACATTCTTAAAGAAGAAGTTAATTCATATATATACGGCCAAACAAGTCATATAGAGCATTACAAAATATAAAATAAATCATTTTTTATTTTATCAAATAAAACCAATATAATCATGATTAGAAGGAAAGCAAACAAAGTAAGAAAACAATCTTTAAAGAAAGTGTCTCTGATAAAGGCTTCATTTCTAAATTCCATAGAGAACTGAGTCAAATTTATAAGACTACAAGTCATCCCTCAATTGCTAAATGGTCAAATGATATGAAGAACCATTTGTCAGAGGAAAAAAATTAAATCTATCTATAGTCATATAAAAAATATTCTAAAACACTATTGATTGGAGAAATGCAAATCAAAACAACTCTTATTTACCACATCACACCTATTAGATTGGCTAACATTACAAAACAGGAAAATTATAAATGCTGGAGAAGATGTGGGAAAATTGGAACACTAATTCATTGTTGGTGGAGTTGTGAAACTAATCCAACCATTCTGAAGAGCAATTTGTACTTGTCTTGGAACATTGTCTCACTGAGAAGAGCTGGGTCTTTCATAGTTTATCTTCAAACAATGTTGCTTAGATGGTGTACAATGTTTTACTCATTCTGCTCTTCTCACTTTGCATCAGTTTTTATAAGTCTTTCCAAGTTATTTTTCTGAAATATGCTGGTTCATCATTTCTTGAGGAAATAGTATTTCATTAATTCGTATACCACAGCTTGTTTAGCCATTTCCCAATTGATGGGCATCCCCTCTGTTTCCAATATTTTGACATCACAAAAAGGGCTGCTATGAATATTTTTGCACATGGAGGTCTTTTTCCCTTCTTTATGGTCTCTTTGGAATACAGCCCTAGAAATAATATTGCTGGGTCAAAAGGTATGAACATTTTTATACCCCTCTGGGCATAGCCAAATTGCTTTCGAGAATGGTGCATCCAGATAAAAAACTGATGAACTCTGAACACAGATAAAAGCATATATTTTTCACTTAATTTATTCTTTTTATGTTTTTGTATCTGTTTCTTCTTTCACAACTGTAACTGACAAACAGAAATATGCTTTACATGATAGCACATGTGTAGCCTATATCAAATTGCCTACCTTTTTAAAAAGAGGAGAAGAGAGGAAGTAAAGGGAGGGAGGGAGGGAGAAAAGTTTGGATTTCAAAATCTTGTTAAAATGAATATTGAAAATTTTCTTTGCATGTAATTAGAAAAAAATGCTATTTTTAAGAAGTCTGGAGGGGATAAAACTTTAAAAAATGGCTTAATATGGTTTGCTATGACTGATTTATTATGGTACGCTAAAAATAGAGTATACTCCAATTTAATCACTGTTAAGTCAGAACTGATGAGATGATCTCAATATTAAAAAGACTATTTGGAGTTTGTGAGGTGAGAGGAGACTCTAAACCTCACGTGTCTGAGAGTAAGCTAGGAATCATGTTACTACGAGGAATGGAAGCAGATTATAGACTGACCATCTGATTGACAGTGCTGGGTTCAGCACGACCTGTGGTACATCTCCTATGGTACAGCACACATTAAAAGGTGTACCTATGGTACATCTCCTATGGTACATCATACATTAAAAGAAAAAGATAATAATGTTAACAGCGCCTTTTGTAAGGCATATTTTTCTGATATTTTAAAAATAGAGAAACAACTAATATATATCACCAAAATCAGATAGCATGGAATTATACACATAATAAAATCAGTTACCATATATGGATAATCCATTGCAATGATTTAATTCTTTGGTAGCTTCTTCCTTCAACCAAAAATACTTAAAACTCAGCTCTTGTTTCCATTAATATAGACTCAAGAAATGTTAAATAATTGTAATATGCAAAGCAAGATTAGAATTGTAAGTCTACTCAACAACAAGAGAAATTTATTTCAGCCTAATGTAGTCCAAAATCAATATATAAATTGTATTTTATTATCTGGCCTTTATATTATTTATACTTCTATTGCTTCTTAATTAGCAGTATAATTTTAAAATGGACTCTATACATTTCATTGGGTACTATAATAAACCAGCCCTGCAGATACAATCTTTCTGGTGAATCATATGCTTATTTTTGACATTTTCCTTTCAGGGATAGAATTGTCAAAAGAGAAATATTCCATCTCTCC
This sequence comes from Pseudochirops corinnae, assembly GCA_028646515.1. Lineage (NCBI taxonomy): Eukaryota > Metazoa > Chordata > Mammalia > Diprotodontia > Pseudocheiridae > Pseudochirops > Pseudochirops corinnae. The sequence continues at coordinate 7,546 of JAQQSV010018697.1, read as the reverse complement.
ATAAAAAATACCAAATCAATTATCAATGTTTTTCAGCATCTGAAACAAATACCTTAAGTTTATATATTCATGATTTTCATCGTTCCTTAAGAACACCATAATTTAAAGGTAAGAAATGTTTGTCAAAAATCTCTGTACTGTAGCTCAGGAATCTAGGTGGTCTGGGAATCAAGAGGACTCATGAGTACAAACCAGAACTCAGACACTGAAAGATTCCCATATCTATTCCAAATCATTTCTTCTGCAGGCTACTAATTCCCAGGTAGTTTAATTCTATCCTCTTCTGACATATTCTTTAGTCCTCTTACCATTGTTATTGCATTTTTATGAACACCTACTATCTTGTCTATATCCTTCTTAAAATTCGGTGTAAAGAAATGAGCATAGAATCTGAGGTATGACCAGATTAGGAAAGCTTGTAGATAAACTATTGTTCTGGTGACTATGCCTATCTCAAAACAATCTAGTTTAACATTATCTTTTGAGACTATCATGTCCTACTTTAACTCCCCAACTTTTTAAGGATGCATATTGTCAAGGTCTGACAACCGACTCCTGTATCTTTTCACTTGATGTTTTTGAACCTAATTGTTAAATTTTTGCATTATCTTTATCCAATTTTATCTTACTCAAAGAAGCCCCTTGTGCCTAGTTGTCTAGAATTTTATTTTTAAATCTGACTTTGTCAACTCACATACTTGCTATTCTGTGAAGCTTCATGTCAGTTACAGCTCTTATAACCATACTATGTGTGTCTTCCTTTAAATCATGCACCTAGGTGGACACTGCCTACAACATTAGTCCTGGAATCAGGGAGACCTACATTCAAATCTAACTTCAGATACTTCTAATATGTGACCCTGGGAAAGTCACTTAACCTCTCTCAGCCTCAGTTTCTTATCTGTAAAAGGAGTATAATAATAGTATCTACCTCCCAGGATGAGTGTGAGGGTCGAATGGTATAATATTTGTAAAGCATTATACATATGTTAGCTATTATCACCATTATTATTATTGTTAATCATAGGTAAAAAATGTTTACCATTATAAGATCAAGAACATGGGTATAGGCCACATCACTAGAGCTCTTCCTCTAGTTTGACTTCAACCCATTGATGAGAACGTAATGTAATATAGTAGAAAGCTTTGGATTTAGAGTCAGAGGATGTGGTTTTAAATTACAGCTCTATCACTAACCACCTGTGTAACCTTGGGTAAGTAATTTCAAACTCTTTGTTTCTATTTCTATATTTATTAAATGAGTCATTTGAGCTAGATGGTCTCATAGCTCATTTCTAGCTCTAAACTTAAGATCCTATTATACTAATAAAGCTCCTCTGCATCTGATGTAACCACAAAGGCAAAAAATCCCCTTGGAAAATTCCTTTATTCTATGTCATGAAATAAACAAATATGTCCATAAAGTTGTCACATGCTTGGCAATATTCCTAACCTGTTCTAAAGAGATCTCCATCTACAGAACATAAGATGTTTTGGCAAGGCCAAAAGACCTAGACTTCACATATAACGCTGATCCCACAAGCAAGGCAATAATAAATTATAAGGCAAAATATCTGAAATCAAATCAATTAAACAATAAGCATTTATTAAACATCTATGAAGCAGTACATTTTAGTTATAAGAACAAAATGAAACAATTTCACTGAGAGGTGATTATATTTGATAAATTAGAGAAAATATATTCACTTATGGATACCTACAAAATAAATACAAGGTTACTGTTACTTTGGAGCAGAACCAAAACCATCGAGGTATCTCTCCTATAGGAGGAACTTTATTAATTGAGCTTTGAAAGAAACAAGAGATTGTCAGAAATGGAAGTAAGGGAGAGTACAAACTTATAGGCCCTGGAGTTGGAGTGTGTAGAGCAGTAAACCGGCTAATTTAACTAAAGCTTTTGAAAGGGAGTAATCTATAATAAGACTAGGAAAGTAGAATGGAGTCAGGCTGTGAAGGATGTTAAATGTAAAACAGAGGAGTCTGTATTTTATCTTAGAGTTACTATCAGAGCTTATTGAACTGGTAGAGTGTCATAGTTAGGCCAACAGTCTAGGAATATTACATAAGCAACTATATTAAGAAGAAATAAGAAAGGGAAGACACCTGAAGAAGGGAAGTGAGTTGGGAAGCTATTGCAGAGTCCAGAGAAGAGGGACTATGGGCATGACCTAGGATGATTGTTGTGTGGGTGGAAAAAGGGAAAGAGTGGTGGGCAAAGTCATGATTCAAAGGAAGTATAATTCAAACATTCTAAGAGAAGCAGTTAAAGTGGCTGGTGATTTTGTTATGCACAGGGAAGTAATACAAAATGGAATTTCAAGGGATATTTGATCATCTCATGGTATTTATGCTAAGGACAAGCAAAGAGATCAGTATGATGATTTTGTATATATAATATATATAAGATGCATATATATATATATATATATATACACATATATATGTATGCATGTGTGTTTGTGTAGATACACACACGTGCGTATACACATATATAGCCACACATGTACTTACATCATATACATATAGACTGAAATTAATTTCAAAGCTGAATAGTTAAGTCATGAAGGACATATAAGTCTGGAGGTCCAGAAAATGCAGCAACAGAATCAAAAGGTGCTAGATGTGGTATAGCAAACAATGAAATAGATGATATCTTAAGAAACATGAAATGGTTGATCATTGATGTAAGCGTCATTTCTGCATCAGCCCAATGTGTGCAATTAGTCCATCAACTAGTTAGAACAAAGGTCAAAATCAACAGCCAAATTAAAGGAGAGAGATAAAAAGAAAACTGCATGAATTACACGTGATTTAACCACATTTATTCAAATTATAATTGATGAAAAATTAATAAAGGAAAAAAAATGCTGATCTGATTATGATCAGTTGTTGTAATGGCTTAATTGATGTAAAGGAACCACTACATTAGGGGCAAAAAAGTTTATTAAACACCTTCATAGCAAATATTCAATCACCTTCTCAAGTGCAGAGACATGAAAAACAAAGATCTTACTAGCTAAATATATAAATTTATTTTACAAAATGAGAACCCATGATTATTGTCAGTGAACCAACACAGACATATCTAGGTCCAGATACAAGAAGAGAGTAAGATGGGTTGAATTTGGAAAAATGAACAGTGTTTGCAGTGCCTTCAGTCTGTTTCCTGAAACAAAAATCCATTTTAAAGTGGTTTCTTTGTATGTTTCTATTTCATTGCAAATACCACAATATGTGAAGAATCAAACTTGCAGGTGATCCAAAGATCAGTGGACAATGACCCCACAGTGAGAATTAGTTGGCTGCAGCATTGCTAGTGTTGACGTGGTCCAAAATGGTGTGAAAGAAATGATCCAAGAAATATAGGATTGGGAAAAAAAAGTCATGTAGCAAGATTTGAATTATTAGGAATACAGCCCACATGCTATAATTGTGCATATGAAAATTTAAAGACTTAGCTAGGGGAAGAGCTCCAGAGAATAGAATACATCTTCTATAGGAAAAGAAGTGAACAAATATTCACAATGAGAAAGTATGTATGGGTTTTGATAAAAATCCACTTTGGTATAAAAAAGTAGTCATGGCTTGGGTCACATTCATGGGCCTTCAACTCTCTCTATTGATCAAAAGAGCTATTTTTTGACATACATGGGAGGTTAGAGAAAAGTCTCTGTACATTGGTACTTTAAAGGGGGAGTCAATATGTCAGAGCATTAAGTCAATTCAATGTAGCATAAGAAAGAATTGGCTTTCTATATTCCCTCTGATACTTAATAGCTCTTTTAACCTGAGGGAATTATTTAGTTCCTCTTAACCTTAGTTTCCTCAATTATATCATGTATATAATTGTTACTATTAATTACCTAAAGCAGTCATTTTATGAAGATCAAATGAGATAATGTAAATATTTTTTGCAAACCTTAAGCTATATAAAATCCTGGTGTATTATTCATATCACAGGTCTTATGGTATTCTTCTTATATAGAAAGGAGGTAATATAAGTAGGTCTTAGAAATCATCAAACAGTTCAAATTAGAATACATTAGGCTGACCACTTCAGGGGATTCACTCTTTGCTCTAATTGGGACCTAGCTGTAGTAATAATTGGCATACATCCCTGTGGATGTGATGTGTTTTTTTTCCCCTCTTCCATCTATCCACTTTCTACCCTCCAAATAAGTGATTTCTTTTTTTTTTTTTAGAGGGGGGAAGGCAGGGCAGTTGGGGTTAAGTGACTTGCCCAAGGTCACATGGCTAGTTTTGTGTTAAGTGTCTGAGGCCAGATTTGAAGTCAGGTCCTCCTGACTTCAGGGCCAGTGCTCTATTCACTGTACCACCTAGCCACCCATGAACTAGGTGATTTCTTTTACTAGGAATACATGTAGAAGTAGAAAATATTGGAGTCTTTTACCTTACTGCAACCTATTGCATACCAGCATTCTGATTTTTTTTTTTTGCTTGTTAATATATATTTCTACCTATCATCCTCCAATTGGCTCATTGTTTTCCATCTCTCTTTTGCCTTTCACATAAAGTCCTCACCTTGAGAATCCTAACCAAAATTAATTTAACCCCCAATTATTCTCTGATGTCAATGTTTCTTTTGAGCCTTGTATTTGAAAGCAAGTTTTTCTATTCAATTCTGGTCTTTTCATTAAGAATGCTTAAAAGTACTCTATTTCATTAAATGTCTGTTTCTCCCCTGAATGATTAATACTTGGTTTTGCTGGGTAGGTGATTCTTGTTTGTAATCTTAACTCTTTGTCCTTTCAGAATATACTAGTCTAAACCCTCCAATAGTGTAATGTGGAAGCTGCTAAATCTTATGTTATCTTGACTATATCACCATGCTATTTGAATTATTTCCTTCTGGCTCCTTGCAATATTTTCTCCTTGACCTGGGAGCTTTGGATTTGCCTATAAAATCCCTAGAGCTTTTAATTTGGAGATCTCTTTCAGGAGCTCATTAGTAGATTCATTAATTGTCCATTTTGCCATCTGGTTCTAGAATGTCAGGGAAGTTTTCTTTGATAATTTCTTGTAATATGATGCCTAGGATATATTTTTTGATCATGTCTGTGAGGCAGTCCAATAGTTTCTAAATTATCTCTCCTAGATTTATTTTCCAGATGAATGTTTTCTCCCAATGAGATATTTCACAATTTCTTCTCCATTTTCATTTTTAAAATCTTGTTTTACCATATGGAGTGCTTGATGGAGTCATCATTTTCCTCTTGCCCAATTCTAATTTTAAGGAATTATTTTCTTCAGTGAGCTCATGCACTTCCTTTTCCATTTGGCTAATTATTCTAAGTTCTTTTCTTCGGTGAACTCTTGTACATCCTGTTCCATTTGGCTAATTCTCCTTTTTAAGGAATTTTTCTCATAAGTAAATTTTTGTGCCTTTTTTACCATTTGACTTATTTTGATTTTTGTAAGGTGCTTTTTTTTTGATCACCTACACCAAGCTGTTAACTCTCTTTTTCATGATTGACTTATATCACTCTCATTTATTTAACCACTTTCCCCCTCTATCATTTTTATTTGATTTTTAAATTCCTTTTTGAAGTCTTCTAAGAATTATTTTTTGGACCTCAGATCAAATCACATTCTTCTTTGAAATTTTGAATCATGTTGTCTTCTTATGAATTTGTGTTTTGATCTTCTCTGTCACCATAGTGACTTCCTATGGTCAGGTTCTTGTGTTACTGTTTGCTCATTTTTCCAACCATTTCTTGACTTTTAACTTTATATTAAAGTTGGACTCTGCTCCTAAAGAAGAAGAGGCAATGTCACAAGATTCAAGTTTTTTTGTGTGTTGTTTTCATTACCAGTTCTGGGGGTCTGTAAATTTTAAATTCCTTGGAGGTGGTATGAACTAAAAAGAAGTGTGATCATGCTTGAAGATAGTATGATCTAAGAAGAGGTGTGATCATGCCCTTCTTGCCATATTTTTCTGGTCAGTAAGCAACCAAAAGCAGTCATTTCTGCCCTGGAACTGTGGCCAGTCTGCCCACTCCCTTGTGATTCCAATCTTCTGGAACACTAATGCTCCTTCTTGCTCTAGGAATTCAACCACATATGGGCTGTGCAACAGAGTATTGACCTCATTGCCAGAAAAAGATCCCCTGCAATCTCCTTCTGATTAGTTGTCTGATCCCTTTTCTCTCTGTTGGCTAAGAACTCTGGAAGCTGAAGCTGCAGATGATTCATTTGCCCATAAGGCCTGCTACTGGCTTATTGGGGAGTGACCTGTGTTGAACTCTCACCCCAGTGAGACAGACTTTTTCTGTCAACCTTCTTAATTGTCTGAGGCTGGAAAATTATTTCACTCGGTTCATTTGTTGGTTGTGCCTCTTCAGATTTCATTTTGAGAACTTATTTCAAAGAGGAATACAAAAGAGCTTGGGGGAGTCCATACATTTTACTCCACCATCTTGGCTTCAATTATTAATTCTTTTAGCATTTTCAGTGTTTAGTGTATTGTAGACACATAATAAATATTTACTCAATAATTGGCATGGCCAGGCTCCCTTGGAGTCAGATTTTCCTGTTTTTAGGCACAGGTCTCTATCCATTGTACCACCCAGCTACCTAGAAGCATTACTTTATGATCATTTACATACTAATGTGGAGTAGTGGAACTAAATTGAATCTGTACTTAGAGTACCTCAATTAAAATTTCAGTTTCAGTATTTACTACCTATCATGTTATTGTGGACGCTTTTCTGGACCTCAGTTTCCTTATCTATAAAATGTGGAAGTTTATTTGGTGACCTCTGAGGTTCTTGCCATTTCTAAATGCTATGATAAAATCTAATATATAAATTACCATTTGTAAATGTTAATGATAATGAATATAAAATTTATTTAGAACTTTAATATTTGCAAGACATTTTAGAAATATTGTCTTATTGTATCCTCACAACAACCCTTAGAAATACGTAATATTAAGTGTGGGCAGCAAGGCACCAAGAGGCGCCCAGAGGAGGGCTTGATCCAACAACTACAAGGACCATTCTCAGGCCTATCACCACAGGTTGGGGATTGGAAGGAGCTGGGTAAGAGAAAAACGCAGGGCCTGTGGCAGGGGCAGCAGCTAGTCCTAGGACTACCCATTCACTGCCCGTAAATTTAAAAAGTTCTATCTGAACTTCCAGGGACCAGGATGGCAAAATGAACCTCTGCCAATCCCACCCTCTGACCCTGAAAGCACAGTATTCATTGCCCCAGAGAAAAACTTTGAACGGTAAAGGCTTAGGAACCCCAGAGGAAGGACATGGCTAAGGTCCTGCCTCAAAATGAGAAGAAAGCAGGCTACAAAGACAAAGACTCAAAATCCTATTACTGTGAGAGGGAGGAATCAAATTCAGAAGGACAAAGTACTGACTCCACACCCACAGCTGAAGCCTAGACAAGGATTATGACCTGGTCTCAGGCACAAAAAGCATTTCTAGATGAGCTTAAAAAGAATTTTGAAATCTGGGTTAGAGAGTTGGAAGATAAAATCTATACCTCTTTAAAA
>JAQQSV010018696.1:0-11346 GCA_028646515.1 Pseudochirops corinnae | reverse complement strand
GGTCTCTTGGCACTGCTATGATCTTGCAGGCAGGGAGCTCTGAAGCAGCCATTTGGAGGTGCCTGCAGACCCACTACTTCTACTGCTTCTGGATCTGGAGGCAGTGGCTGGACTGCACTCCATCCCTCCCCCAGATTTAGCAGAGTTCCACTGACCTTTTACTTTGTCTTTGGCATTTATGGCTTGATAATTCTGGAAATGGCCACAGCTGCTGGTGATCCACTCTCCCAAAGTCCCTCCAGCTGTGGTTGGTTGGGGCCACCTGGTGCTAAAACCATCGACTCACTTGGGGCTGAGCTCAGCTCCCAGTGTGCTGCAATGGACCCTTTCTGTATGCCTGCTGGACTGCCTTCAATGGGAGATTTGTTTCTCTCTGTCACTTTGTGGGTTCTGTAGCTCTAAAATTTCTTTAGAGTCATAATTTATAGATATTTGAGGTGGTTATGGGGGGAGTCCACAGAATTTCCTTACTTCTATGCCGCCATCTTGACTCTGCCCCCATGGAGCTGTTTTCAGAGATACTTCTAGGAGTCTGTAAGTTTTCACTTCTTCCAAGGTGGTATGATCTAAGGAGAGGTGTTTACCACTCCCCTGGACTGTGCTCTGGTCTGTGAGTTACTACAAGCACTCTTTTCTGCCCTGGCATTGTAAGGAGGGTCCCCACTCCACTGTGGCTGCAAGCTCTGGTGTGTTAGTACTCCTTCTAGCCCAGGGGTTGTCACCCAGAACTGTGACCCAGATTTGAGAACGGGCAAAGCAACAGAGTCCTGCCCCAGAGCCAGCAGAGACTTCTGTAATCTCCTTCAACCTCCTTGCTATCTGTGGGCTGAGAGCTCTGGAAACAGCCACTACTGCTGCTGATACAATGGCTTCCAAGGCCTGTTCCTGGTTTTCAGGGGCCTGGTCTGTGCTGGCCCTGCTTGCACTGGACTATGCTTCCCTATCATCTCAGTGTGACAGATCTTTCCTACTGAATTTCTCGGTTGTCTTAGGCAAGAAAATTATTTCAGCCTGTCCTTTTGTGGGTTCTACTGCTCCAGTAATTTTTTATGGCATTATTTAAAGGTGTTTAGAGGGATTTTGGGGAGAGCTCAGGTGAGCCACTGCCTTATCTCCACCACCTCTTCCCTTATTCTAGCAGGTAAAAGGCCAAGTCCTTGATGAAGACTCTTTTATAGGCCATGCTAAAGGTTGACTCAGAGAACAGGAGAAAACTCATACCATATTAATAAAAATTTAACTGTGCCAGTGGGACAGTTATAGGACCCATGTAATGACTTACTTGCCCAGAGTCTTCTTGAAATCAGTAGTTATAGGACCCTGACAGAGATTTACTTGTCCAGAATCTTCTCAAGAGGAGGATTACATCAGCTCCAAGTTCTGGTTGTTTATAAGACAACTCTGAAACTTTTAACCAACTTTAGCTTATGGCTAAAAATACTTTTGAATGGCCTTATACCTCTATTCTTTGGGCCTGGATACCTGCCACAGTCTTAGAAAAGCATGTGACCCTGTAGTACATATCTGTTTTTGTTGGAGGATGGCAGAAAGGCCACCAAATTACAACATACCACAAGCGCCAGAACCATTGTTAACTGATCTGTTACTCGGTCAAGAGAGCAAATTTTGACCTTGAGTGTCCTGTCAACAAGCATTTACTAAGGCGGGAGAGCAGGAAACTGGGGGGAAATTTTACAGCAAGTTTCTCTGATAAAGGCCTCATTTCTCAAACATGTAGAGAACTGAGTCAAATTTATAAGAATACTAGTCATTCCTCAATTGATAAATGGTCAAAGACTATAAACAGGCAGTTTTCAAAAGAAGAAATCAAACTATCTATAGCTACATTAAAAAATACTCTAAATTACTATTAATTAGAAAAATGGAAATTAAAATGACCCTGAGGTTATATTTCACACTTATCAGATCGACTAATATGATAGAGGGAAATAACCAATGCTAGAAGGAATGTGGAAAAATCGGGACACTAATGCACTGTTGGTGGAGTAGTGAACTGATCCAACCATTCTGGAGATTAATTTGGAACTATTCCCAAAGGGTTGTAAAATTGTGCATACCCTTTGATCCAGAAATACCACTATTAGTTCTGTATTTCAAAGAAATCAAAGAAAAGGGGAAAAGACTTATATGCACAAAATATTTGTAGTAGCTCTTTTTGTGGTGGCAAAGAATTGGGAATGGAAAAGAAATTGGGGTATGGCTGAACAAGTCGTGGTAAATGAATGTAATGTAATACTATTGTGCTATAAGAAATATTCATAGGAGTGGTGTTGGGATTAGGAAAGGCTTTGTATAGGGAACAGAACTTGAGCTAAGCCCTTAAGGTATTTAGGAATTCCAAAAGGGGGAGGGAAGGAGGTATTGCCATTCCAGAGATTGGGGACAGACTGCAAAGTCACAGGGGTGAGAGATGGAATGTTATCTATGGGGAATAGAGATCAGGTCAATTTAGTTGGAACATTGGGACTAATGGAGGGTCATTAATGTAAAATATGTCTGGAGAAAATGGCCAGACACAGATTGAGAAGGATTTTAAATGTCGAAAAGAAGAATTTATATCTCGTTCTGGAGGAAAGAGGGAATGACAAATACTTCTCGAGCATAGGAGAGACGTGAAAACTGGTTAGCAACAAGAGTTATTTCTCATTATAAAAAAACCATTGACTTGTTAGAAAAAATATCCAAAACACACCAAAATCAGGGAGGAAGGAGGATTAAGATGAGAAGACTTTAGACAACTAAAACTAAAATGGTTGAAACAACCTATTAATGTCAGAAAACAGAAAACAGATAAAAGGAAGCACATAGATGCTGATCATTATGATTTCCTACCAAGTGTCACCAGTGTAAAAGAATCACTCATCTGTAAGATAAGGGTAATAATAGCTTCTGCCTCACAGGGTTGTTATGAGGATCAAATGAGATAATGTATGTCAAAAGCTTTACAAAACTTAAAAGCTATATAAGCGTCAGCTATCATTATTGCCACAAACAAGGAGGTCAAAACCCCCCAGAAACTGACACAGCCAGCAAACAGCTGATCTCCTTGCCAGCTTCAAAGGTGGGGCAATGCAGTGGGACAGAGTTTAGAATATCAGCTTGTTTGCAAAACTTTACAGAGTAAAATGGCAGAAGAGTCCTCCCTGTCTTTGGGCTCCCGTCTCATCTCCAGGTCTTTGCTCCGTTCATCGTTTTCTGTCTCCCACCTTTCAGTCTTTCTCCCTCTATTGACTCCTTTCCCCCTTATAAATGTGTTGAAGTATTCCTGGCTCTAGAACCAACGACAACAAAAAAAACTTAGAGAGGAAACTCCCTTGACCTCTCGCCCAATAAGCAGAGTACACGTTTCTTGAGGGCAGGGAAGGTTTCCACTTTGTCCTTGTCTCCCTGATTTCTGGTACATAATAGGTAAACTAATGAAAACTTGCTTGTTTGATTTCACTGCTAATCCTACAGAAAGAGTGGCCTCACCACCAGCCACTCCTCGGACCCGCACCTCACACCTCTGCCCCAGCAATCTGACTTCCATTCCCACCTGTCTACTGAAGCTGCTATCTTAAAGGTTACCAGTGAGTTCTTAATTGCCAAGGCCTTTTAAAGTCAGTCCTCATCTGCCATGACCTTCCCCTTCCTCCCTCCCCCACTTTCTCTTGGCTTCAGTGACACTGCTATTTTCTGGGTCTCATCTTACCTCTCTGACTGGCTCCTTCATTGGTTTATTTTCCTTCTCCCTCCCCCTCAATATTGGTGTATTCCCAGAGCCTTGTTCTAGGCTCTCTTCTCTCTCTATGCTTTCTCCCTTGGTGATCTCATAGACTATTATGGTTTAAGTGAGGGGAGAGGAGCCTACAGCTTCTGGGACACGTATAGCCCTCTAGATCCTCAAGTACAGCCCTTTGAACAAATACAAACATCACAGAACGAATCATTTTATTAAGGGGATTTGTTCCATGAAGTTTGGATTCAGTCAAAGGGCTACACTTGAGGACCTAGAGGGCCACATGTGGCCTTGAGGCTACAGGTTCCCCACCCTTGATTTAAGTTATCACTTCTGTGCAAATGACTTCCAAACATATCTACCTAATCCAGAGTTCCAGTCCTTCATTTCTAATTGCCTGTGGGCCATCCCAGATGTCCTGCTAATGCCCCAAATGTGGAGTTCATCATTTCTCCCAAAAACTTTCCCTTCCTCCCACTTACCAGTCATCCAGGTCTAAAGCCCAGGAGTTGTATTCCTCTCACCTTACTACATCCAATCAGTTGTCATATCCAATCAGTTGTACTTCCACAACATCTTTCACATTTTTCCCCTGCTGTTCACACTTACTACCACAGACCCTGTCCAAGCCTTTATTACATTGTTTTGTCTGGATTATTGTATAGCCATTAACTGGTCTCCTCGCCTCCAGTCTTTCCTCTATCCAGTTCATCTATTTATTACCCTTTTGTCAGAGGCTCCCTTTGATACGAAAGGACTTGGTCCCTTTTAAGTATTTCTGACTTCTCTGACTCATTGCCCCTATAGTGTGATGGCTAATTATTTTCTGAAAGTCAATTTTTAAATTAAACTGGAATCATAGAGAGTTTGAATAGTTCACCTATGACTTTAGAAGACCACTCTTGCTTGAGGAACTCCTTTAGGATTCTTATAAACACTTACTTATATAAACACTCCACTCTATCCTGCATTTTAAGAAAACTTTGCTGTGCCTAATGCAAACCACAAAGGCAAAACTTTCATTTGGGAGATCCCTAGCTTGTAGTGCTTATGAATATACCTCCTACTTCTGAATATTATTCCCAAATTCCTGTTAGAGTTCTAGACTATAAATAATAAATTTTGCCAAGACCATGCAGGCCTAGGCTGCAAGAGACCATCCCACAAGCAAGGGATGGCTCAAAGTTATCCTGGAAGAGGATTACATTCCATCCAAACATCCACTCAGTTCATCTTACCATCTGTCCTGATTCTTCCCACCTGTTGCATCACCCATTGCCAGAAACCATGGCCCCATTCCCTGGGAGAGTTAATATACTCAACTTTGGAGTTACCATTGTGGGGCTGAGTTATCTGGATTAATGACTAAGTGAAAACTTTTTATCTAGCCCCAGACCACGCTCATAGCCCATTCTGCTATCAAAATCCCTGCCCATGCTGCCTTTGTTCAATGACACTTGCCTTGTCTCTATCAAGGACATATCACAGAGGTCCAGGAGATATAGTCCCTGGGTAACTGAACTGGCCCATGTCAGAATTTTTAAAAGACATATCTTTACTGAGGCCAAACAGGTGTAGGTGTAGAGTATGTAACCTTGTTGGTATCACTGAATAAAAGTGGAATCAACAGCACATATGTGCATGTTGTTTTATACTAAGGGGTGGGGGAGGTTGGTATTTTACTACTGAGCAGATTCCAAAGGTTGGAGAGACTAATGACTCTACTCAGCTTGGAAGAGCCTTACACAGACAGCTAGGTGACAGAGTTGATTCAGTGCTAGACCTGGAATCATAAACAGCTGAGTGCAAATCTGGCCCTCGACACTTATTAGCTGTGTGGTTCTGGGCAAATCTGCCTCAGTTTCCTCAGCTGCAAAATTAGAACAATAATAGCCCCTACCCCCGCCAAGGTTGTTGTGAGGATCATATGGGATATTTGTAAAGCACTTAGCACAATGCCTGGCACATAGTAGGCTCGTAATAAATGATTATTCCCTTCCCCTCCCCCACATGCTTTACAGTCCTATCCTGGCTTCAGCCCTAGCAAAAGGAAAAACCTATGGCCATTTCCATAAAGAATTTAGATCCCTATCTAATGGGTCACTATTGTCCTCTAGGACCTATATAGTTCTTTGGATTTAAGGCAAGACTTCCTATAAGGAAAAAAAGAATAAAAACGGGAGTTTATAAGGAAGTAACATCAGGAGAGTCAAGAGACTCCTTTTTATGTCTCTAGGGAAGGGGTGAGGAATCTGCAGCTTCGAGGCCACATGTGGCCCTCTAGGTCCTCAAGTGCTGTCCTTGGACTGAATCCAACTTCGCAGAACAAATCCCCTTAATAAAAGGGTCTGTTCTGTAAAACCTAGATTCAGTCAGAAGGCTGCACTCAAGGACCTAGAAGGCCACATATGGCCTGGAGGTTGCAGGTTCCCCACCTCTGATAGATGATTAGAAAAAATGCAGGTTCTTGTAGCTCAGCTCACTTCTCTATGGTGATGCCCTCATGGCTCTTTTACAGACAGCTCTTCCTATAGGTACTTCCCTATCTGGCTGTCGCCTGTCCTGTCGAAGTATCACAGATCATCACCACATCTGTTCGGCCCTCCATTCGCAGACATTCCATCCATTTGCTGCCATTAACATCTGATCTAATGGATGTGATGGGTCCTTTTGTCTGATGTTCATTCTCTTCCCAAGGCTCTATCCATTGGAACCACCTTGATACCTCTGATGGATAAGTTCACATCATACTAGGATGATTTGAAGAAACTGGTTATGTAGAACCTGAAAAAGAGAAGAGGAGAGGAGAGGGCAGAGAAGGCAGGGCAGGGTGGGGGAGGGGAGGGCCAGGGAGTACAGAGGAGAGGAGAGGAAAGGAGAGGAGAGGAGAGGAGAGGAGAGGAGACGAGAGGAGACGAGAGGAGAGGAGAGGAGACAAGACTTAGGTGGGACCCAAGATCCATTCTAGTACACAGATCATTCATTCCCCTTGACAGAGAAAACTGAAGCAAGGTAACAGAGAGACAACTTTACTTTCTCTTCATCATCCGCATCTCACACCCTGAGAAGTAAGCCAAGCCCTTCTTTAATTTTCCTCTTTCTTTCAATATATATTTTTCAAACAATTTCATCCTTATTTTGCCCTGCCAGCTTCAATATCTCATACCACTTGAGTTATTCCCATGAGAAGATGCTTGTGAGGATTTTCAACACTAATTATAGCTATGTAATTAAAATTCTGGGAATGCCAGAACTAGAGCTCCTAACAAAATATTTGGTTTTCGGTCTTGTGAGCCTTACTTGACTAGCCCATCTCCATGGTCAGCCAATCAAAAATCTGAGCAGACTGGTATAAGAGGAACACCTTATAGTCTAGCAGAAAATTATTACGTTTAATGAGGAAGATGATTCTAATTACAAGATGCATATACCTGCCTCATTTGACATCACCTTTAATAAGATAATGTCCTTGAGACTGAGGATACTTCCAGAGCCAGCTCCATCATCACTATGGCCAATTGTGTGACCTTGGGTCTGTACTAAACAATGGGAATATAAAGAAAGGTACAAACATGGTGACTGCCCTCAAGGAGCTCAGGGTCTGGTTGGGGGATAGGAAATGAAAATAATTATGTATAGACAAGATACATGTAGTGTAAATAGGAGGTAATTAAAGAGGGAAGGTGAGAGACCTGGAAAGGCCTCTTGCAAAAGCTAGGATTTGGACTGTGTCTTAAAGGAATCCAGCAGAAGCCAAGAGGTCAAGGTGAAGAAGAGCATTTCAAACATGGGACCCAGCCTTTGAAAAAGCCCACAGTCAAGAGATGGCATGTCCTCTACAAGAAACA
Source organism: Pseudochirops corinnae (assembly GCA_028646515.1). Taxonomy (NCBI): domain Eukaryota; kingdom Metazoa; phylum Chordata; class Mammalia; order Diprotodontia; family Pseudocheiridae; genus Pseudochirops; species Pseudochirops corinnae. The sequence continues at coordinate 3,759 of JAQQSV010018696.1, read as the reverse complement.
GCAAGGAGACCATTTCCATGTTGCTGTACTATAGACTTTATAAAGTGGCAAATCACTTGATCTCAATGGATCTGGATTTGTCAATCTGTAAAATAGGAATGGTACTGCCTGCTTTTTCTGTCTTACAGGAATATTGTGAAAAATCAAGTGAGAAATGTATGTGAAAGCCAGAGCTATAATCCCATTAGGGGATTTGGAGACCCTGCCCTATTTAAGGATGTTCAGGCCTCAGTGGGAAGCATTTGCCCAACCATCCAAGTTATTTATATTTTTACAACTCTCTCTGGGGCTCTATTAAATCAACTTAATATATATCTGTTGAGTACTGACTAGGGAGGTATAGGCACTGCACCAGGACTGGAGGTAAAAAGATAACAATGAAAGTCTGTCCTCAAGGTGTTTACATTTCAGGGAAAGGGAAGAGAACATGAGCTGTATAATACAAGGTTGTAGAGTCAGAGGAGAAATCTAGACAAATCATTGGAGGAAGAGGTTTAAATGAGGGAACAGCACACAGAAGACATGGTCATTTAGCTGAGTCCTAAATGGAAGAGAAGGATTCTGAATGGCAGAGATGAGAGGGTGTGCTTTCCAGACATGGAGGGATGGTCTCTGTAATGCACAGAGAACAGAGACTAAATGTTCATGAGTTCTCAGAATAGCTAGTTGTCTAGTTGAGTTGGAATATAGAGTATGTGAAGGACAGCAGAGGAAAGGCAACCAGGAAGGTTAGAGCCTAGTGGGGGAGAGCCAATTATATAAAATTCATTTGCTTCCCTTTGAAAAGATGGAGTCAACATGGCAGAGAAAGATGAAGCAGTGCAGCCTAGCTCCTCACCAAACCACTTCCACAAAGATCTAGAATGCATACTAGACATAATTTTGATCAAAGGAGCCAAGATAAGGTCATATTAATTTTTTTTTTTGCCCAGGGCAGGATTGTAAAATAGATGCAGAGGGGCCTGTAGACACTGGGTACAGTGTCTGCCCAGCCTGTTGTTCACAGAGCAATCTAGCACCCAGGGCCGGAAAAAAAGGGCCAATATTGGGCATAAAGGCAGGAAGCACCAGTACTGAAAGGGATAGCAGGAATACGTGAGCTAGTGCAGGGTGAAAGAATGGTTACCACCTGAGAGCTCTGTTGCCCACTACTGAGTTCCAGGTCATGAATGCAAGCAAAGAGGAGCAATAATGAGTGTGGACCATAACTGTGCACTGATGAAGGGACAAATTCTGGAAGCAAGGAGGACTTCTGTGGTATTATTGTTGTTTGTCCTCTGTTCTCAAAGAGAATCATGACATCAGGGAGGTGATGCCATGACATGCAAGTGAACTGGATGTAAGTGAGGAGGGCTGTGCAAAGTCACCAGCCTCACTGTCTCTTCCAGAGCCATCCAGGTCCAGGAGCAAGATATAGATCAGGACAACTGGAGATGGCTTCTGTGTGGCTTTAATCCCAGGAGCAAAGTGGCTCAATTCTGGCTTCTAGCCCATAGCAGTATGGAAGGCTGCTATGGAATAACCAGATCAGGATTCCTAGATGAAAGGGTAATCTGCAATTTGGTCACTATTAACCTACAGATTCTCCCAGTGAGCTAATACTGGTTGAATCTAGCAGCACCCTTCCAATACTATCAAACAAGGACAAGTTAATAGACCCAAACATAGGTTAGGAACTTGCAGATTTCAAACCAGAAAGGCACTGGGCCAACCTTGGCCTAGGTCACATCATTCTGTGAGTACTGAAGGTTTTCAGATACTCATCCCAAGCTGTGGGGAACACTATATGAGTATAGAAGCTCAGGCCACACACACACCCATACCTCCCCCCCCCCACAGAAATGTTTAGAGCCCAGTACTAACATAAAGTCCAAAATCAGGAAGTAGGCTGGAAGAATGAGCAAACAAAAGAATAATCAAACCATAAAGAACTATTATGGCAACAGGAAAGCTCAAGACACAAATCCAAAAGAATAGAGTGACTCAAAAACATCTACAAGTAAAGCTTCAAAGGAAAATGCAGGCTGGACACAAGTCCAAGAAAAGTTCCTAGAAGAGTTAAAGCAAGAGTTAAGAAAAGAGTTAACAATGACTTTAAAATCCAAATAAGAGTGGTATTGTGTGTGGGGGGGGGGGGATGGATAATAAATGAGAGCTATGAAAGAAAGAATGGAAAAGGGGGGGAATATAAAATAAAGGAGAGCTATGGAAGAAAGAATTGAAAAGGGAATTAATAGCTTGGCATAAGTTTTCCAAAACCTTACCCAAGCACCAAACTCCCTTAAAATTAGAATTGACCAAATAGAAGCTAATGTCTTCGTGAATCGTTCAGAAATAATAGAACAGAGTCAAAAGGCTGATAAAATAGAGGAAAATGTGAAATATCTCATAGAAAAAATAACTGACATTGAAGACAGATCAAGGAAATATAATTTAAGAATCACTGAACTATCTAAAGCCTATGAGCAAAAAAGTAGCCTAGATACCATATTTATAAGAAATCATAAGAGAAAACTGTTCAGGTATATTAAAACTAGCATCTTAAAACTAGTGGAAATTGAAAGAATCCACTAGTTATCTTCTAAAAGAAAACTCAAAATGAAAACTCCCAGGGGTATTATAGACAAAACACAGAGGTCTCAGGTAAAGACAAAAATACTACAAGTAACCAAACTGCTTCACTCAGTTATCATTCTCATAATGTCAGGAGAAACTGAGAAAGAATTCTGGTATGTGTAGTGGGTTCCAGGGAGAATACAGACAAGAGTCTCACAGGATGGGCAGATGGGGATATGACTAGCAATCTACATCATGGAATAAAAAATTTCAAATTAGGTGTGGCATAGAAGCAGCAAGTTTCCACAGCTTCGACATAGCCACCTCAAATACCCATAAAATATGACTCTAAACAAATTTTAGGGTACCAAAATTCACAAAAATACAGAAAAACAATCTCCTGCTGAAAGCAGCTCGGCAGGAAGGGCTCATCGCAGGATGCTGGGAGCCGAAACCAGCCCGGCCTGAAACCGCAGCTTGGCCCTGGGGCAGCCAGGACTAGCCACAGCTGGAGCCTTCAGGAGAGTAGATCAGTGGCATCTGTGGCAGTTTCTAGAATTATCAAGCCATAAGAAACAAGGACTAAGTGAAAGGTCAGTAGAACTCAGCTAAATTTGGGGGAGAAAAGCAGTCAAACCAAACAGGGCAAGGAAGAAGCAGAAGTGGCAGCCCTGCAGCCGCCTCCACATGGCTGCTTCAGAGCTCCCAGCCTGCAGACTGCAGGGGGGCCAAGCGATTGTTCAGAGGCTAAGTGCTCTTGCGTTCAGCGGCCTGGATCTGGATCATGGTCTTGGGTGGTGATCCTGGGGTGCGTTTTCAGTGAGCCAAAGCTGGTGAGGGCTGCAGCAGCCTCCTGATAGCTCCAGCAGCTGTGAAAATCCCAGTGATTTGGGACAGAGCTTTCCCCTCTGGAAGCAGAGTTCCACAGAGCTAAAAATTCAAGTAATTGAATGGCAACATGAACAGCCAAAGGAAGCAAAGTAAGAACAGCAATCGAACTCTAGATTCCCTCTTGAGGGACAAAAAAGATCAAAGCATGGAACGGGAGGAAGACAACACAGTTAGAACTCCCGCACCAAAAGCTTCCAAGAAACATGAAGACTTCCTACAAGCTATAGAACAGCTTAAGAAGGATTTTGAAAACCAAATAAGAGAAGTGGAAGAAAAATTGAGAAGAGAAATGAGAATGATATAAGAAAAACA
>JAQQSV010018695.1:0-11347 GCA_028646515.1 Pseudochirops corinnae | reverse complement strand
CTCTCTCTCTCTCTCTCTCTCTCTCTCTCTCTCTCTCTCTCTCTCTCTCTCTCTCTCTCAGAGTTCTGGGTTTAGAATCAGAGAACCTGGACTCACATCTTGATTCTGCCTCTTCATACATTTGTGACCTTGTACAATCACTTATGGCAGTGGTTCTGAACCTGTGTGTTATGTTTAATCTGTAACAATGAAAATACATCCTGCATATCAGATAGATTCATAACAGTAGCAAAATTACAGTTATGAAGTAGCAACAAAAATAATTTTATGGTTGGTGGTCACCACAACATGAGGAACTGTATTAAAGGGTCGTGGCATTAGGAAGGTTCAGAACCACTGACTTATGGTCTCTTGGTCTCATCTATAAAGTGAAAGGGCTGACCAAACATACCATAAAGTCCCTCCTGTTTCTAGATCTATGAGCCCATGATCTAACTAGATGAAATGTCATAGTGAAAAATGCAAACAGATTTATTTCAGCAGCACAAAATGAGGGAGATATGGTTACATATCCATTTGTCTTTTAAAAAATATCTAAAGATTTCAGTGGAGTCTAAGCTCAATATAAGTCCATAAGTGTGATAGGGATGCAAAAAGAGCCAGTGCATTTTGGGCCTCTATTAAGAGAGGCATACTATCTAAGATCATCTAAAGACAAAAAAAAAAAAAACTTGAATAGTCAAGGGGCTGAAATCAAGGCTTATGTGAAGAATCGTTGAAGAAAAGGAGGCAATTTAGATTGGAAAAGAGAAGACTCCTGGAGAATGCAATATATATCTTGAAGAACTTGAAAGAGTGCCAAGTGGAAAGGGGACTGAACTGGTTTCTCTTAGCCTGGAGGTCAAAACAATGAAAAACAAGTGAAGTTGCAAAGAATCCATCAATAAACATTTTATTAAGCACCTACTGTGTGCCAGCCAGTGTGATAAGCACCAAAAGAAGTCAATTTAGTCTTAATGTAGAACAGAAAAACAAACCACTTCCCAGCAACTAAAGCTGCATAAAGGTAGAATTATTGGTGAGCTCTTCCTCACTGCAATTCTCAGAAAACACTAAATGAGCTCTCATCTAGAATTGCAGGGTGAATTCTCTTCCAGACATGCATTGAAATAAATGTTTATGAATTCCTTCCAATTATGAAATTCTGCAATTCTCTGACTCCAGATCCAGTGTTCCTTGTTCTCTATCCCACTATCTCCCTTTAATTATGTCCTTGCATGTGTCCTGCGCTTGAGTTATATGAGAACAAATGTGACTTTTTGAATAGCCATTAAGGAGTCATTTTCAGAAAGTTGGACGTGCACATGTAATTTGTCCAGTTTCTAGACACTGTTCAGTTTGACATGATTGTCAAGAGCCATTTAAGCAGAATGCATGTGAACTGATATTGATTACTCATTTTTTCAGACATTCTTACTCCAGTATTCTACTAAAGTCCAAGATAAGGAAATTTTCTATCAATTATATGTAGTATTAGAGAACTAACTAAAGAACTCAATACTTTAAATGATTTTCCTAGGATTATATGACCAGAGTGTCAAACATAGGATTTAAACTAGTTATGAGGTCATCTCAGTTTTACTGTGCCACAATGTCTCTCTCTATATATATAGGATATTATTATATTTTTTTATAATATGATATTAAGAAGGGACAGAATTTAGAATTTCTCCTGGTCTGTTTTTGAAGTCAAACAGATTTTATCCTACAATTCTTTGCATTGTCCAAGATGAACATTAATTCATTAAATTCTGCTAATGAAGAAGATTGTCATGCATTTTATTTATAAAGTGTCACCATGACACTTGAACCTGTGAAGTTGAAATAGTGATATATGTCCCTCACTAATAAGTTAAGCCTACATTTATTAAAACAAGTAAGTTGGAAATATTATACAGGAGAAAATAGGTTCCTTTTATTGCAACTGACATTTGAATGTGATACATTCCTGCGTGCTTATGCTCAAGTGAAACATGAAATGTTTTTAAATTAGCTAGTGATGATCACAGTTTGTAGAATAATTTCAAACATTGCTAATTTTAAGGGAAATGAAGTTGGTAGCTGGATGAGAGTTTAAGGAAAATAAGCTTAATTGATTGAAAATTGGGGGACTCAATTCATTGCTTTAAGGAAAAGAAAAGAGGAAGATACTTTTAATGATAAATGTTCTTTTTGCATAATAACTCAAAGTTTGTTACATAGTTCTGGCACCTAAATTAGAAACTTTATGGAAATCTGCCCTAATGTTTCAGTCAAATTTATTCAATGGGTTTCAATTTCTGTTCAAAGATCGTGTTAACATTTTCCAAAATGTTGTATTCTGGGTAAGGAATGCTTTTTTTTTCAGGAAACATTTCAGAAAAAGTACTTAATTTGGATTCAGAAGACTTAAGCTCAAATCCTAACTCTTTGACCTTTGTCAAATTAACGAGCCCCTCTCTGTCTTAGTTTTCTCATTTCTAAAATGTATTATATGAGACAGTCTCATGGGTCTCTTCAAGCTCTGAACCCTATTTAAATTCTCTGGTTAAGACATTTTTAATGTGACAACACTTTTTAGCAGCATTTAAATTTCTTGAATCGGTCCCTGTTATCTATATTTGAAATTTCTACTACCCTACTAAAGGTCTAGCTGCTCCTTCCTGGTTCTCTTAGCTGATTTCTAGTCCCTTGCCTGTGTTCTGAATGAGACTGTTTCCCAAGATTCCTCCTGTAACCCTCTTCTCTTCCCTTTCTATATAGTCTTCTTTGGTGATCTTGCAAGGGTTACTCCATGTGAGGAGATGTATCTGGCAAATTATAGACAGGATCCTGACACTCGTGAAACTGGATGTCTTTTACTCACCTTTGAAGTAAGTCCAAGGATTATCAAGTTCCAGGAAAGAAACTGAAGACTATAACGGCATAAGCAATACATTTATCATTGCTATAGGTTGAATATAGGGGTGTAGGGAGAGAAAGGAATATTGGGAAGGGAACATATGACTGAGAAAATGTTTTGCAAATGGGTTTGGACTCTAATTCATTGCTGCCCTTAGCAACTGTTTTGGTTTTGTTTGTGTTTGTTTATTTGTTTTTTTTTATTTAGCAAGAAGATCAAGAAATTATTGGCTGAGTTTATAGATTCTTAGGTCCATTAATTGGGTCCAAACACTGGAGATTCTGGATGGAGGAGTGGGCTCTTTGCCAGAAAAGAAATACACGTGAGTGTCAAAAACAATATATTTTCCTTGTGAATCAGAACAAGAAGGATTTGGTCTGAAATTAGATGGAGAGAGAGAGGGAAAGAGAGAGAGAGAGAGAGAGAGAGAAAGAGAGAGAGAGAGAGAGAGAGAGAGAGAAACAGGGACAGAGAAACTATTGGAATAGATACCAATGAGTAGCAAGAATGACATAGAAAGAAGTATACCAAGGGTAACTGACTGAATGGAAAGCAGGCTACCCAACTACATAACTATTCTATCAAAATTCTAAAGTTTGCAGAAGACCAAGTTATGACAAATATAGAATTTTTATTTGCCAATAAATCAATGAGAAACTATAGTAAGTGATTTTAGCTGGGATTGAAATGCAAAATAAATGAAAAGACACTAGACAACATGGCCAAAGCAGATGAAAAACTAAGCCAAAGAAATTAGGCAGAGGTTGACTCTGGTCCTATAAGGATATCTCCAGTTCTGGCGGTTTCCAGGCTAGGATAGGTGACAGTATGTCTACACATGCTCCATCGTCTCTCCAAATCACCTCCATTCCATGTCATCACAAATCTTCCAGTAACAGGTTCCTCAGTTTTTTTTTTTTTTCCAGGAGGCAATATGCCATCTCAGGCAGTGTGTACATACACCAGACCCCAAGTGAATAGTTTAAAGTCACCAGACTCAGAATATAGTAGTGAACAAATTACCAACTAGCAGTGGGAACCCTCAGTTCCTCATCTGTAAAATGAATTGAAGGAAAGAAATGGTGAACCACTTCAGTTTCTTTGACAAGAACACCCAAAATTAAAAGTTGATCAAAGTTGAGGTAGAATTAGGAAAGACACAGGCTGAGACAAAGACATACCTTGGCAATGTCTTGAAAGTGTAGTCATCAAAATGATTCAGAAGAGATTGACATTCAGGAAATAATAGATTAAAGGGGGAGGGGATGATTTTTCTAAACCTAAGTCAGAAAAAAGTGTAGGACAGAGTCCTGGTGAATAGAAGAGGGAGACTAAAAGGGAGATTGAAGTGGGTACTGTCTTTCTTTAACCTTGATCTGTGCCCCCGCAAAAAAAATGCACTTACTTCTGGAGGAAATATTCTGTTTCTAGAGAGCAAAGCAGTGACTTGACAAGAAGATGATAGAGATGATGCCTTCTCTTATGGTAAAGGGGTAAAACAATAGTTATGGTTTCCAAACAAAGCCAGAAATTGGAAGGTAATATCTGTATAGTTATGTACCCCATGGCACAATTCCTGGTATTGATCCAAAAACCAGTGGATTACAGCCTGGTAGGTATTTCATGCCATGGAAAGACTACATGCCATACAAGACAAGGAGAAAACTTTTACAGTAGAAACAATGTGAAGACATCACTATAAGACATCAATTCCCTATAGTATTAGAGATGTGAGATTCCCACCCTCTGTTTGTTCCATGGCCACCTGTGTTCCTTACAATTCTTCCCTGTGTATATTCCTTGCTAATATGTGTTCCTTCTATATGCTCCTATATGCATACTCCCTAGGTATATACATTCTTCCCACTGATAGTAATTGTTTTGGATAAATAATAGGCATAAGAACAAGGGACTCTTTGTGATTAAAACAATTATGACTACATCTATTGAAACAAACCATTGATTCTGAAAATGGAAAAAGTGATAAAGTGAGATAAATTTATCATGATTGTCACCATTTTATACAGAAGTTTGGTTAAAAGCAATTTCCATAACCAGGAATCTAAGAGTCCACAAAGTGACTCAGGCAATAATCTCCTGATCTCCTTGCTAAGTAAAAAACAAAAACAAAACAGAATTGCTAAGGGCATCAATAAATTAGAGTTCAAACTCATTTGCAAAGCATTTTAGTAAAAAACACCTTACATAAGTTAATTTGTAAAAAGAAAAAAAATGAGAAGTAATGGAAGAAAAAAATCTGCAGAAGACTTCATGTAATACTTAAGTAAAATTATCACAAGAAGAGTTGTCAATAATACTGGAACAAAGGACAGAAAATTAGCAGAAAATACAATAGACTTGTCAAAATTATTATAATGATCTAGATCATCAAGCAGAAACAGTGTAATTTTAGTCTAATATCTCAGTAAGTGCACAATGTATACATTATAACTAGATGGATAGATAGATAGGTAGGCATATAGGACTGTCCCCATAGCTAGACAGCAAGATGGATCCAAAATTGAAAAAAATGAAAGATAAGAACATAATTCATATTAGGGAAATTGTGTAGGACTTTCAATAGTTCCAATGATGCCATATACACAAATACTCATCAAATCAAAGTTCTCCTGATACTGATGTATACCAAAACACTAACAAACAAACATGGCAGTAGTTAGCAATCAATCATGGCATACATGTAAGGAATTTCAAGAAACCTCTAATTAGGAAAGAAAGTGAGAACAGAGAACAGAGAGAACAAGAGATAAACAATGGGTAGCTTCAAGTTTGCTTATGCCTGGGGGCAGGATTAGGTTCATCATTCATGAATTAGGTTCATCATTTATGGGTGAATATAAACAAAATTTACACTGGATTAGATGGCATAGGAAGGTTGTAATCTACCCCCTTTGAAGGGAAAATATATTAATGCCATCACATTTCCATCGATGCATTAGAATAAATGCTTTTTCTTTATCTCCTCTTGCTTATGCCACATTATACCTTTTATCATATTTTTCAATGCAAATATATTACAGTTTTAAACTACAATTATGTGAAAACAGGAACTGGTATTTTTTTTTTTTAATCTCTTATCCCTAAGCAGCTAGGATTTCGCTTTGCATGTATCAAGCACCTAATAAATGTTTACTGAATTTTTTCATTAATGTGTGCAAATTAATTAAGTTAAATAAGTGTGAAGATAATTATTTCACTTTTATTAACTAAAGTATCATTTTATTGGAGGAACAAGTCAAAATGATTTTAAGTTTTTTTGAAATTTTATTTAACAACAATATTAATCTAGTTATGTTGTTTGGTTACAAATCATATATGCACACACACATATCCATTTTAGATGTCACATAAATAACTGAACAGATAGATGAATATGCTGTTGTATGAGCCCAGTAGGTATTCTGTTCTAATTGCATAATTCACTATCTGGTAAGATTAATTCTAAAAAATTTCAAATACAGAAAAATACTAAAGGAGTGTGGAAATATCAAATTTTATTAATATCCCCAAAACACAAGTGAGAGAGAATATAACTTCTAAACAATATGCCAAACTATTCACCAATGCAAAATTTTCATTTTATATATACATATTTATCTGGTGCATCCTTGATGAGGATATTAGACAGAAAGAGGCTGACTTTCAAAAGTAAGTCCATAATGGACAGCATCTTTATCATTACACAATTTGATTGATGGATATAAAGAATACAAGACCTCAGCACTTATTATTTGTCAATTATACAAATAAAGCATTTGATTCTTTAGAAACAGAATCTTAAAGCTTCTCCTCCATCAAAATGCCAATCATGCACAAGTCAACATTATATTCCTTAAAGGTTACTTTGTTCAATGCTTTCCAAGAATGTCATCACTGCCATGAAGACAATGCCTATACACAATCCATATTGATGAGGGAGTCTTTATAGATGGTGATATTCTCTAAATGTATCTGTTTGCAGATGACATTGGGCTGAATGTGTCAATCACTAAAGCAATGCAAAACCAATTCAAAGACAGTCAATTGAATCCATAGAGTTTCATCTAAGTACAGGGAACAAGTAGATGAAGAACATCTCTTGTCTATAATCTATCAAATAAACAGATTTATTGGACATCTAATCTGTGGCACATTCTTTGTATTGTGGAGGAGACAAAAAAATCTTTAGGAATGGTTTGTGAATTCCAGGAACTTCTACACCATGAAATTTATTCTCTTTGATGCAGAAACAACTACTTTCTTTAAAGTGGCTCCCCTAAACATCAAACACTGGGGAGACAGGCAATCATCTCTTCCCCTCATTTTCAGGGATTCTAACATCTTTAGTATATCTCCCCCTTGAAATCATGGAAACTAAAAAGGTGCCCTCTGAACTCTCACTCCAAAAACTTGCAGATTCACTGTTGTAAGTATAATGAAAGGGAATTTTAGATTTGAGAAATCCCATATGGGTCTTATGAAAAGGACACTTCCTGTAATTCAGACTCTGAGAATCACTGATATCTGGCAGTGGTACATCTAAACTATAGCCTGTATTTTCCCCCAGAGAAAAACACAAATTAATAATAAAAACACAAAAGAGTTTTAGAACATCATTTAACAATGTTCATTTCATATTCTCACTATAAATGTTGCTTTGTTTTCAAATTAACTAAGCCAGTTTAATCAAAGGATTACTGATTGGTCCATCAGTCAAGACAATCTAATTGGAAGACATACATTCCCAAACTGAATGTCTTTATTTTTGTACTCCTATTTTGTAGTCTAGTAACAAAGGTAATTTTTCTGTTTAAATGAAACCAGAATTCAATCAATATTCCATGTGTACCAAAGCATGCATTAACCCCTGCCATCTTTAATTTAGCTTGGAAATTAGTTTCCTTAGGTTTGAAATTAAATTTTCCTTTCATGTTCACCATCATGTCCTAGTCTAAGTCAGATGAGGTACCTAAAGGGTAAAATGGTTTTCCAAGGGGCTTTCAAATATACTTTATTCTTGATTTAGACTGCAAATATCCAGTTAATGAAGTATCCAATTTGTGCTTGTCTCTCTTCTGCAAGAAACTCTTCCAGCTCTCCCGATACCTCTGCCTATTCCATACCCTGCTTATACCTTCCCTCTAAGATCACTTCCTATTTACTCTGTATATATCTTGTAAGAAAATAGTTGTTTGTCAGTTTCATTTCTTATTAGAATGTGAAATCCTTGAAAGCAGGGACTGTTTTAGCTTTTCTTTGTATCGCGGATATTTATCAAAGTACTTAGTATATAAGTTGCCTTACTTCATAACTTAATAGATGCATTTATTCATGTCTAATTGATACATAACTTACAAAAGGTTAAAGCCCATTGGAGTAGTAAATGTTTCTTATAGTTTTGCTTTCCCCAGTATCTTAGGCACAACAATTATATATATAAATATATAGTGAATACATCAAAGGACTTACCTAAGGAATTACCCAAAATGCTCATCAAGAAGTTCCAGATGGGGCGGCTAGGTGGCACAGTGAATAGAGCATCAGCCCTGGAGTCAGGAGGATCTGGCTCCAAATCCATCTTCAGATACTTAACACAAGAACTAGCCATGTGACCTTGGGCAAGTCACTTAACCCCAATTGCCCTGCCCTCCTCCCTCCAAAAAAAAAGAGCCAAAAAAAAGTGAGTCAAGAGATAGCCCCATTAATTTAAAAAAAAAAAATTTAAAAAAGAAGTTCCAAAGACCTGGCTGTTTAGCTATGACCTAGAATTTGTTCTATCATGACAATTATATGTTGCTTGAAATTGATTCCACCTTACGGCACAGATATCAGTGCACTTCATGTTTTTTATACTTGAATGTATTAAATGTATGTAGAAATGACTCAAAATATATGACTTCTAACATTACTTAAGAGACTTGATGCAGTTTTGACATACCAATAGGAATGAAAAAATCTACAGAGTTAATTAATGAACCAATTAGACTACTCTGATATTACCAATAAAATAAAAATATACAGGAAAGATCATCAAGCAACTGAAAAAGGAAAAGAATATTTGCTGTCATTGCAATTGCACAATTAGTAAAGCTAGCATTTTGTTATGTACACTGATATGCTATTCAAAGAGAGACTTTACTTACAAATTAACTCTAGTCAGGGAAGGAAGGAAGGAGTAAAGGAAGGAGGAAGGAGGAGGAGAGAAAAACAAATCTTATAACTATATAGATTGATAGATATAGATACAGATATATAGAGAGGCAGATAGACATCGATCTAGTTAATTAAAAAAATCAACTCTTCCATGAATGTAATTATCTGGGGACTTATGCTCTTTATAATGGCATTCAAATTGTTTCCCTTAATCCAGTAACTCATTAAACCTACTGTCATGTCAATGAGGCAGTTTAGACTTCTTGTCCCAAATTGATTGGCCAATGGATAGAATGCTGGGCCTGGTGTCAGGAAGACTCATCTTAGTGAATTCAAATTTGGCCTCAGACACTTACTAACTGTGTGACTCTGGGCAAGTCACTCAACCCTATTTGCCTCAGTTTCTTCATCGGTAAAAAAGAGCCGGAGAAGGAAATGGCATACCACTTCAGTTTCTTTACCAACAAAACTCCAAATGTTGTATTACATAACTTTTATCAGATTGCTTTCTGTCTTAAGGAAGAGGGAGGAAAAGAAGGGAGGCAGAAAAGTTTGGAATGTAAAATTTTACAAAATTAAATGTTGAAATATCTTTACATGTCATCAGGAAAAATACTATTAAGGAAAAAAACACCAAATGAGGTCAGGAAGAATGGGACACCACTAAACAATGACACTTTCACTTTTTACAAAAACTTACTATTCATCTATCTTCCACATACAATGTAATTCACTGACTGGGGGTGTCAATGAAAGTATCAAATGCTATTTCTCTTTAATGTTAATTAGAGAAACTTATTAAAAATCCTCACCTTTGATATTTTGCAAATGTGAAGGACAGAACAAATATTTACTATATAAGCACGTTATTATGATAAGCAATTAAATTTTATCCCTATTCACCCTTGCTTTCTTGATTGTCTACATTAAGTGGGAGTTGGGGATACAGGAGGAAAAGTGTCCAAGTGTAAAGCCAAGCATGAGCAGCTTTCTGGATGAATGCTACTATGAACAGCTTTTCAAGGTTCTGATTACATAGTATTTACTGAACACTCTATTTATTTAATAACAAATCAAAGCAAACATTCACAGAAAATCAAGGTACAGCATTCACAATATTAAAACTTATCACAGAAAATCAAAATATAGCATTCACAGCAGCTTATCATAGAAAATGGCCACGTAGTTTCCTCCACGGTGATCCCAAAGTTTTCAACAAAGAACAATCATTTAGTAGCTCGATCATTCAATCATCCTCAAGGGACACAAAGTAGAATAGTCAAAGTTCTCCACTCATGGGGCACACTAAGTTACAAATCAGTCACTTATTCAGTCATCAATCACTAAGTACAATCATTTAGTCAATCAATCATTCAATCAACTCAATCATTCAATCATCCTTCATCATTCACTATTGAATCATCATAAAATACACAGACTCTCCATTCCGTGGTCACTAGTAAATTACAATTTCTCAGTCAGTACACAGTATCCAAGTAACGTCTTCTTTCAGCTTGACTCGGAGTGTTCTCTCAGATTCCCTGGATCACCTTCCATGGTCCCAGATCCTACCTAGATTCACCAAACTCTCAGCTATAAAAAATTCTTTTTGAAGATGGCGGTGTAGGAGCAGCAACATATCGCAGCTCTCACATATCCACCCCAAAATACCCATAAAATATGACTCTAAACTAATCCTAGAACTCCAAAATGCACACAAATATACTTTCCACTGAAGTCAGCTCGGCTACGAGGAACCATATCAGCACTGTGAACGGAAACCAGCCTGGCCTGAAGCCCTGGCTGAGCCCCAGGGGCAGCTAGATGGGAGGAGCCAAGGAGCCCCGGGTGAGTGGATTAGCGGCAGCTGTGGTCATGGAAGAAAAGCAGTCCAGCCAAAACACCTCCAGGGCTGAGAAGCAAAAGGCAGAGGTTTTGCACCCGCCTCCACATTGCAGCTTCAACACCCTTGGCCTGCAGACTGCAGGGGGACCAAGTGATCGTTCAGAGGCCAACTGCTCTCATGTTGAGCTGCCTGGATCCAGATCACTGTCTTGGCCTTGGGTCCTGTGAGTCTTCTTTATCCAGTGAGCCGGAAGTAGGAAAGGGACCCAGAACCTTCTTGAGAGCTAGGGCAGCTGGGAGGACCCCAGCAATTTGGGACAGAGCTTTCCCCTCTGGAAGCAGAGCCCCACAGAGATTAAAAAAAAAATCACAGACTGACCAACCATGAGTAAGAATAAGCATAAGAAGCAGGGTAAAAACAGCAATAAAATCCTAGATTCCTTCTTTGAAGAAAAGAAGGACCAAGGC
>JAQQSV010018694.1:0-11347 GCA_028646515.1 Pseudochirops corinnae | reverse complement strand
CTTTAGTGGGAAGTATCTGTGTGCGTTTTTGAAGTTCTAGGTTGGTCCAGAGTCCTATTCCATGGGTATTTGGGGGTGGCTATGTGAGAGCTGCGATATATTGCTGCTGCTACGCCGCCATCTTGGCTCCGCCCCCCTAAGTTGTTTTGTAATTAATAATTATGCCCTCAAAATTTCTCCAAGTAAGTACGTGACAAGTTATTTTATAACTGGAGGCTAGTTAGATTGAGAAGCAACTGCTTTACAGTTGTACAGTAAAAGTGATTGGTGATTTGGGGAACAGGAGCTGTAGTCAGTCAGTGCTAGTAGCGGTTCCCCTTCAAAACTATAGGTGGCCAAGCTGTGGCCCAGTGTCTGGCACAGGTCCAACTCTAAGCTCTTCAAAGACAGAGACTGTGTTTTTACTTAGTTTTTTTAATATTCTCACAACTTAGCACAATGCTGGGCATTTAGTAAATTAGTTCAATAAATGCATGTTGACTTGACATGTTACAGAAATGCCAGAACTCTACCTATTGTCAAATACTTGGGTAGTTTAAAGTCTTCTGAGTGTAATATAGTCAGACAATAAGTATTTATTAAGTGCCTGCTGTCTGCCAAACATAATGCTAAGTGCTAGGCAAAAAGTGCAGCATACTAGATAGGTGGTGAGAGCTTTTGACTATTGCTACCCTGCCCAATGAGAACTAGTTCTTAGTTTTTTGCCATTGAGTTCTGA
Organism: Pseudochirops corinnae; assembly: GCA_028646515.1. Classification (NCBI taxonomy): domain Eukaryota; kingdom Metazoa; phylum Chordata; class Mammalia; order Diprotodontia; family Pseudocheiridae; genus Pseudochirops; species Pseudochirops corinnae. The sequence continues at coordinate 10,629 of JAQQSV010018694.1, read as the reverse complement.
AATTTTTTCTAATGAGTTCATTTTTTCCCCCTTTGGCATATACTTTACTGTTAACCAACCTTTCAAAAGACCTTGAGTGCTGAGTTAGCTTTTTTTTTTTTATTTTTAATATGAACTTGACCCATCTAGTTATATGTAGATGAAATGAACAAATGAGCATTTATTAAGCATTACTAGTGCAAAGTACTATGGTAAGCATTGAGAATATAAATAAATAAGCAAAATGGTCCTTTCTCTCAAGGATCATTTGTCCTAATAAGGGGAGGTAGTAACACATAGAAAGTTTCAGTTGCAAATCAAATGGAAAGGCCCTATGGTCCATAAAACATAGTAGCAAAGCAGATAGTAATGCTCTTCTTTAGTGTCATTTTCACTGATAAAACTATGTCCATTTCAGATGTTGAACCATTTGACAGTGCCAAGGACTTTTATGCTGAACTTTGTTTTCTTTGTCTTAAGTAGTTATAGCTTCAGAAGTAGAAGGGGTTTTATGACGTGGCCGAAGCAATTAGCAGACATCATTTCTCTAAGGGTTGATTCCCTGAATCTGGTCTTGGAAGAAGGGTCACTGGGGAGAAGAAGAGTGCTGTTACTCCTAGGGCTCTTTGGCTCAAAGTCATGGATTGTATTCCTTTAGATTGGAGGGGAAATGGTGGTCAGGGTGATATATGTATAAATGTATCTGGTCTATACTTATAATTTCTTTGGTCTTTGTAACTCCCAGGGAAGGAATTCCCTCCTGACTTGTCTCTTCTGGTCTTAGAATTGCCTAGGGGCACAGAGAGATTTATTGACTTTTGCTGATGCTCACACAGCTAGTATGGATTGGAAGGAGTAGGGAACATGAAACCAAGTCTTCCTGATTCCACAATTGCCATCCAGCTCCCCCAAATTCACAGGTACACATAGGTTATGAAAAGATCACAGAACACTTTAAATTATGTTGGGTCGTGTTTCATGAGAACAGATTTTGCTAACGTTGTTTTGGCTTCCTAAGCCAACTTCCAAAGATCTTTGAAAATTCCTGGAGAGCTCAGGAATTCATTTTTCTGGGCAAATTTTCTCTTGGTGAGGAGTCTGCTTTCTCTGATGAGTCAACTCCAGCAGTGTGCATTCATTTTCTGAGTGGCATGCTGTAGAAAGTGTTCATTTTCTTTAACCTTCAGCTTCCTTCTGAACTTTCATCGACATGTGATTACCCGACAGAGCAGTTTTTCCATTGGTGGTGTTCAGGACACATTAAAATGCCATAGAGGAGGTAGCTTTGTGTTCTTTTGGCTCCAGTACAGGAGTAGGACAAAGCAAATCCAAGCATTTTCAGGGCTTATTGATGGCTTTCTCTTGCAAATCAATGTTAAGACTATCTACCTGATAATTTATTGCTTTTTAAAAATTGTTCTTAGCATTGATTTGTTAGGAAGGATTTGGGGGGGGATCCTTTTTTTTTTCCTTAATCTCTTTTAAGTCCTATTGAAATTGATCAGATTTGCCTTCTAGGGTTTAGAATTGCCCCATTTGGTTTTAAAATGAATCTTACCTGCTTTTGGATGATGTTTGCTTTTTATTGAAATCAGTAGTGGAGAGTTTTAGCTTTGATGGTGAACATAAATATTCATTTTTTAATTAGGAAATTTCTAAATTTTCATTCTGCAGTGGTGAGATAGGGCTTTCAGCTATTTGAACATACCAGGGAACACCACCCATGTCTGTCATCTAAATATAACATTTTATCTCCAGATGCCATACTTTTTAAAATATGAAAGCCTCCTCCTGTCTGATTCTGTTTACCATCCAGCAGGCAGTAGTTTTTGGAAGGGGACTGAGAAAGCTTGTACAGCTACATTAGTTCACCTTAATTGAGTGGCTTTATTTCAAACCAGGTCATGTAGCTTATTTTAGATGTCAATTTGCAATGCCACATCTGAACTAAGTAATGCTTCAATGTTAGAGGTGTAGCTCAGATTGAGAAAGGAACCCTATTATGAAATTAATCTCTTGAGCCTGTTTCATAGAGGTAGAAATGACTTGGATCTTTTTTTTTTTTTTTTTTTTTTTTTAAGGATAATTTATAACAGCCTGGTGAAAGTGGAGGTGCCCAAAGAGAAGTATTTCATGGCCACCTTTCCTCTCTACTGAGCTGGAGGCGCTCCAGTGAGGTACTCAGTGAGAGCAAGGTGCCTGCGGCATTGAGCCAACAATTTTATATACCTTTCTAGCCTCCTACTGGACTGTTGTGTGCAAAATCTTACTATACTGATCTTATAAAAAAGTGAGCTATTGCCCTGTGGAGTAACAAGCAACAGTGGTTATCTTTCGTGATCTTTGTTTAAAAAAAAAAATCTGAAAACTCTTCTTAACATTATTCTTTGGCCTGGGTTTCTAGCCTTTTCACTAAATCCCATAATAACTCATGCTTTGACTCCAGTAAATAAACTGAAATCAGTTAGCCATAAAGAGAACTTATATTTATATTTATTTATATTATATTTATATATCACTTCAAAACTTAGGAAGCACTTTCCTCACAACAACCTTGGGAAGTCATAGAATTATAGATGCTAGAGCTGTAGAAAGCCTCTTGTCCAACTCCTTCATTCAACAGATGAGCATAGCCCAGTAAGATTAAGTGATTTGTCCATGTTTTTACATAAGGGAGTTTAAGTGGCAGAGATCCTGTAACTCCAGATTCAGCATTCTTTTCCTTTGTACCTCATTGCAAGCATAATTGTCTTCATGAAAACAGATGAGGAAACTGAGACAAGTGGCTTGTTCATGGTGATGGGGCAACATATCCAGTTCTTATTTCAGGTACACTCTTTGTACTTTATTTAACTCTGCTGCCTCTAAACATTTATTTAATCAACATCTGCTTGGTCCTTATGGGGATATAGAAGAAGCATATGGGATGGAAAAGATCCTGGAAAATGACTACATAAAATGAATAAATGAAAAGTTAAGTATGTACTATGTGCCAAGCATTGGAAGTGCGAAGGTAGCCCCTGCTCTTGAGGAGCTCACTTTTTAATTGAAGTACACAGCATTTGTAGGAGAATTAAGCTTCATGGCCAATGGAAAGGCCCAAAGGTCTTCCACATTGCTAAGAAAATTGGAGGTGGGGACTCTCCCTGTTTTGGGAAGTGGTTTGAATAGGCATAGATAAGGGAAAGCCTCATGGTATCTGGGCAGAAGCCAAGAGTTGGGGAAAGAGCACCATGCAGTTGAGTCAGCACCATCCTCCTGCTTTTGCACAAATAAAATTAGTGAAGATAGATTAGAAGAGAAGTAGTAAAGTAAGAAAGCATCTTTGCTCCAGTTAATAAAACAGAGCCATTCCTGTATAGTTAAAGTGATCAAAGATGATGAACATTTTTCAGATGAATTGGGAAACTATATATGGCCACATTAAAAATATCTCAGATTACTAATAGTAAGAGCAATGCAAATTAGAACTATTCAGATTGGCAAAGACAACAAAATATGAGAAGAGTTAACTTTGCAAGAGCTAAGTAAAGGAGGAGAGAATGCTGATGAGCCCTGTTGGTAAGGGTGTGAAGTGATCCAAACGTTTTGGATTTCAAATTGGAATTATGTAAGAAAAATGGTTAAATGGTCCCTATCTTTTTTTTTTTTAATGCAATCCTACTATTAGTCATATACTCAAGGAAATCAAAGACAAAATCAAAGGTCCAATAAATACCAAGATTTTCATAGCATGTGTTCTTTGTAGCAGAGAGCTAGAAACAAAGTGAGTGTAAATCAATTGGGAAAAGGCTTTAAAAAACTGTAGTATACAAATATAAGGGAATTTCATTGGACAGTAAGAAATGGTAAATATAAGGAATTCCAAGAATTATGGAACCGTTTGTATGAACTCATGTATGAATTGAAAAATAAGCAGAACCAAGAGAATGATACGGCTAATGGGTGCAACAGTGTAAATAAGCCTCTTAAAGAAGTTAAACTCTTTAAGTGATGGTAAAAACACTGAAGGTACCAGAAAAGATATGATAACACATACCTTCATCATGATATGGGGATCTATTAGGATGTCAGACAGTCTTGGTATTGGATGGTTCTAATTATTTTCCTTTGTCACAAGGTTCATTCTAGAGGTGGAATTGGAAGATGACTGATGTAAAGTTTAAAAGTATGTTGTTTCAGTTGTGTCCGACTCTTCATGAGTCCATTTGGGGTTTTCTTGGCAGTGATACTGGAGTGGTGTGCAGTTTCCTTCTCCAGCTCATTTTACAGATGAAGAAACTGAATCAAAATTGCCCAGGGTCACACAGCTTAGTGAGTGTCTGAGGCCGGATTTGAAGTTAGGAAAATGAGTCTTCTTGACTTCAGGTCCAACATTCTGTCCACTATACTTCCTAGCTGCCCACTTAAAAAAAAATCAGTAAATCTGTATTTTTAGAAGAGGAAGATGACGCACAAGATGTGTCCGCTGCCTTCAGTGAGCTTATAATACAATCGGAGAAACAAGATAATATTTATGTTTCATACAAGATGGGTTTGTGTTTCACAGAAACATGTAATGTATTTATAATTAAGTCCTAAATGTGCTAAAAACAGTATGTGATCATGTGAAGTCATTTAACTTTGGAGCATTCATTTTTCTCATTTTTAAGAAGAAGGGATTTGGGTGATCCTTAGCATGCCTTCTAGTGCGAAAATTCTGTGATCTATCTGGTTATAAAGAGAGAGCATTCAGGAGAACTCACTTAAAGCTGGAGAGATCAGGTTTACTTAAAAGAGGTGGAACCTTTCAATGGACCTCAAAGAATAGTTACCAGGAGCAGCTGGGTGGCACAGTGAATAGAGCACCAGCCCTGGAGTCAGGAGGACCTGAGTTCAAACGTGGCCTCAGAACTTAACGCTTAACTAGCTGTGTGACCTGTGTGGCAAGTCACTTAACCCCAACTGCTCTGCCTTCCTCCTTCCAAAAAAAGCAAAAAACACAAACAAAAAAAAGGATAGTTACCAAATTCAACTGGTTAAAGGTAAAGAAAACATTTAAAGAGGATTAATCTGGTACAGTACACAGAAAGAGCCTGGAATTGAGGAGGGTGGTGTTGTAATCTAGGTAAAAGGTGGTGAGAGCCTAGACTAAGCCAGTGGGCCCGGAAGAGATTTCGAAGCTTTAGGAGATCACTACTAGCTAGCCAGAAGAGATACATGTCCTAGCAATAAAAGTGGAAACAAGCACTATTTTGAAGGTCAGAGGACTTGGATTCAAATGTTCCTGCTGGCTGACTTTGGACTAGTTGCTAAATGTCCCTGGGACTCAGAATCCATGTCTTTAAAATGAAGTTGGACCCAGTGGCATCTGAGCCTTGGATCTTTGATCCCGTGACCTAAGACTGTGTAAAAGGATGTCTTATATTAACTACCATTTTACCTAGATTACCTTACCCTCCCTATTTGAAATAAGGATCATTTAGACTAGATTTTCAACTTCAACCTTCTGTTGTCCTCTTCCTGTAGGAACAAAAGCATTTTCATAGGTCTGTAGGAAGTTGTGCTCATAAGATTTGATAATATCATAAATACTATTGATTGAACACCAGCTACTTAAAAGCACTTAGTTAAAACAAGGTTTGTCCAGCCCTGTGAAAAGAAATAGCAATCTTTTGGACAAAACCTTAATTAAAGCAGTCATTCCTCATTCGTTTCTGACAAGAATTTATAGAAGAACAGGGTATAATTCCAAGACAGCTGGACAAACCTTTTTTTTCTGGACTCAGCTGGGTGGACTTGTATAGTTGGCTCCCAACTTCACTTCACTTTAGGGCTCCCTGACCTCATCTTGTTCTTCCTTTTTAACCCTTTACCAGGAGTTAGAGTTGATTTCTCATGTTTTTCTTGTCAGAAGGGTAGAATGTCTAAAAGGTCCCAAAAATCTTTTCCCCAAAGCCTTTTCTAAATTTACTTTTTTTCTATTTATTGTAGTACCAGAATATTACCCATGTTCACAACCTTGGTCAGTTTCCAATATTTTCTTCCCAGTCCCCCCACCACCAATATCAGTTACCAAGCCTTGTTTATTCTGCCTTCACCATGTATCTCATACTCTTCCCCTTATCTCCACTTAAACTGGGATCACCTTGAGCCCAGCCTTTGTGATCTTACCACAATTGGCATTCCTGCTTCCAGTTTATCCACTCTGTTACTACCAAACTGATCAACCAGGTCATTTCCCCAAGCAAGAACCTTTGATCATTCCCTCTTGCCTTCACACTCTGTGTGTATTATTATTATAATAATAGTTATAATAAATATAATAAAAGTTCTAGACTTAATATATTTCAGCCAAGTGTGCTGTTCAGTCTCAGTTTCCTTCTCTGCAGAATGGGAATGTTACAACTCATTGAATTGTTGTGAGATGAGAATCAAATTAATTAAGTTATTAAAGCCTAAAACTACACCAAGACTTTGGGGTTATCCTCTGTGTGTGTGTGTGTGTGTGTGTGTGTGTGTGTGTGTGTGTGCGCGCGCGCATGTGCATATATATATGAAGCTCTTTGAGAACCTCAAAGCACTATGTAAATGCTCATCATTATTATTATTTATATTATATTATATTTATATTTATTTATATTATATAGTGTATAATATGTTATTATATAATATATTAATTTATATTATTATTATTCACTATTTCTATTATACAATATCCATTCTCCTATGCCTGTTCTTCATGCCTGAAATTCCTTCTTCTTGTTCCCTTTGGACTTCCACCTCCTTTCAAGGCTCAGTCTTTGTACCACTTTCAAACATGAGTCTTACCTTAATTTCCCATCTTTTGTTTCTCTCATCTCCAAATCACTTTGTATGTGTTTTGCATTTATTTAATCTTTGTGTGTTTTTGACTTCCTGTTGCACGTCAACTCCTTGAAAACAGGAACCATTGGATTTTTGTCTTTGTGTCTCAGTTCCAACTAGTACAGTGCCTGACACACATAGAAAACACTTAATAAATGCTGGTTTCAATTTACAGAACCTATTACAGGGTGTGTGGCAGGAAATCGTTTGAAAGATATGTTGGAGCCAGATAATTTAGGCCTAAATGACCACACTAAGGAGTTTGAAATTTATTCTATAGGCTTTGGGAAACCACGGAAGGGGTTTCGAGACGACCTGTACACGAGAGAGTTTATTTTGGAAGTGGTATGAATAATGAATGGCAGAAAATAAAGAATGGAAGCAGGGAGACCATTTTAGAAGTGATTATAATAGTCTAAGGCCTGAACCTGAAAGGGACAGATATGGGTTGTCAGAATTGATGGCATATGGGATGAGAGGGAAAGGTCAAAGATGATTCCCAGGATTCATGCCTCATTGACCAGGTTAGGAAGGGCAAGTTTAGGTGTGTGGGTGGATGGGGGAGAGATTGGAGATTACTGGGTGGAGTTTGAGACCTATTCCGATGAAAAGAATTACAATTACAACTATTCTTATGGAGAAATTAGAAGTATTAAAGAACTAACCACTGTGAGAAAGACTTGTGGGTATAAAATGCAGCATGCTGTGTATTTATTTTACATAAAAAACTTAGTCTGCAGCTATGGTGAATTGGATATCAAACTAGAAGAGATTAATTGGAGGCAGTGTGGTGTAGTAGAAAGCACTGGCTTTGGAGTCTAAGGACCTGAGTTCAAACCCCAATTCCTCTACTATACCTTTGTGCCTTTGCATGAGTTTTTAACCTCTTGGCCTCAATTCCTTCTGTAAAATGAGGAAGTTGGATTGAATCAGAGGTGTAAGATTTGTAGCTCACTCGCAGTGTGTGGACACCAGATGAAAAAGTAGTTGGGAAATGTTTAACAAAAGAAATTGTTGTTAGTGGTTTTCTGAGCCCATATTGGACCCACAGACTTGCGTTTGCCACCACTGGATGAGGTAGCCTCTGGCCCCTCTAGGTCTAAATCTTATCCAGTCACCAGATAGGACCATTAGGGCCCAGTTGAGCAGCTTTGTCCTATAGCAGAGACAGCAAACACAAAGCTGTGCTAACTGAATCTTGAGAGTCTCAATATAGTTTTGCTGGTGACATTTTGATATGCCAAAGTAAAATATGAAATGCATTTGTAACTTTTATCCCTGGGATTTCATTTGATCCTTTTGAGAATCATAATGACAGCCCCATGATAACTAATTTTAGGTTTCTTTTACTTTTAGGGCAAAAAAATTCATTAAAGTATTACAGATCAGATCCTATTGCAATGAATGTCATTATTGAAGTAATATCTTATGACGAGAAAAAGATCTCTAAGCCTTTGGTCTGTGTCCCATTTATTTTCAGGCAGTATTTGATATTATGGAATTCCAGTAAAGTAAAAGAATTGCAAGTAACAAAGCCATTTCCTTCTCGCCGGAATATTTGTTCCAACAGACTCAGTAACCTCTAATATCTTGGTCTGTTTAATCTGCTTAGTTGTTAAGTCTTGGCCTACTTAAACAACTTATCTACTATAACAGCATCCTACTATTCATTTTCAACTATAAAATTTATTCAGCTTGATGGTGGGGAGCATGTAGATGTGTGAACTTGAAAATTCCAACCATTGATCTTGAAGGAGTGGCCATGTGGGCCTTGTGGCATTAGGGTAGCTGAAGCTTCCATATATTAACCTACTATTTCTCTATATCCCTGTATCCTTTGGAACACCCTGTTTTTGTCCTGACCCTAAATTTTGTTCTAAAGTTACTTCTCACTTTTTTCTCCTACTCTTTGGTCTTAATGTGGCTCTCCTTGGACACTAGACCTCAACAGTATTACTCTTCCCATAGGGAACTTACCTCTTTTTTTCCCAAAAATTTACCCTAACTTAATTTCCATATGATGAGTATTGAAGGTTCATGTCATCCGTCTACATCAGACAGTCTACATTAGGGGCCCTTAAGTTAATAAACTTGTTTTTTAAAAAATATTTTGATAACTATTTCAATGTAGTGGCTTCCTTTATAATCCTGTGTATTTTGTGCATTTAAAAATATTATTTTGAGAAGTTCATAGAATTTACCAGACTGCTGAAGTGCCTGTGTGTGTGTGTGTTTGTGTATCACACGAACACATGCGCATATATATATAGAGAGAGAGAGCCCTTAATCAATATAATCAGTTTTACAGTTCCATGTGGCCTTTCTGCTTGTCCAGGTAACTTCAATACGTGGTTCACACTCTGTGTGATTAGCCGTGGTAATGGGCAATACATAGTTATATATTCAGAGCTGGAAAGGATCTGAGGCCCTCTAGTCCAACACTTTAGATGAGAAAACTGAGGATGTTAAATAAATTTTCCAAAGTCAACCAGAAAGTATCGTTGAGATAGGCCTTTACCTAATTGCTTTCGCACCCTGCTAGACATCACAAATCTCTTATCTCTAGAATAGCTATATACAGAGTGGCCATTCATTTTATTATTACAAAATGGGCTTACTTCCTTTGTCTCCCATGCTTGGAATATACTTTACCCCTTTACTCAAGTCTGCCTTTTAAAATCTTAGCCATCCTGCAACTCCTGGCCCAGCTGTGCCACCTTTTTCATATGACTTCCCTTTGCCATTCTGCCTCCTGCCATCCCTAAACTGGAAGTGACCTTGCCTTCTTCTGAATTTCCACTGCATTTTGTAGTTCTCCATGACACTTGTCTTAGTCTGCATTGTATTAACTCTTTGTTCCTACTTCTCTCCTAGATTGTAAACTCTTTGAAGGCGGTGCCTTTGTCCTATTATTCCCTGTAACCCCAAAAACATTTACCACATTCCCTGGCACATGTGTCTACTAGTTTCTGCCTGTGTCTCAGCACCCACATACATTGTCTAACACTTAATAAATGGCTTGTGGGGAGCCAAGATGGTGGCGTACGAGCAGCAACATATCGTAGCTCTCACATAGCCACCTCAAAATACCCATAAAATATGACTCTAAACAAATTCTAGAACTCCAAAATGCACACAGATATACTTTCCGCTAAAGTCAGCTCGGCTACAAGAAACCATCTCAGCTCTGCTAGCTGAAACCACCCCAGGCTGAAACGGGGCTTTGCCCCAGAGGCGGCTGGACGAGAGGAGCCGCGCCCCAGCTGGAGCTTTGGGAAAGCAGATCTGCGGCAGCTGTGGCAGTTCCCAGAATTAGGTTAGTGGAGCTCGGCTAAATCAGGGGAGAAAAGCGGGTTTGGCCAAACTGCCTCCAGGGCAAGGAGGCTGCAGAAGCAGAGATCTTGCACCCGCCTTAACACTGCTGCTTCAGAGCTCCCGCCTACAGACTGCAGGGGGACCAAGCGATCGTTCAGAGGCCAAGTGCTCTTGCGTTGAGCAGCCTGGATCCAGATCGCAGTCTTGGGCAGGGGTCCTGGGGTTTTTTTTTTTCAGTGAGCCGGAGTTGGGGAGGGACCCAGCAGCCTCCTAAAAGCTCCAGCAGCTGGAAAAACCCCAGCAATTTGGGACAGAGCTTTCCCCTCTGGAAGCAGAGTTCCACAGAGCTAAAAAAAAAAAAAAAAAGATTTTACTGACCAGACAGCCATGAATAAGCCTAGGAAGCAAAGTAAGAACAGTAACCAAACTTTAGATTCCTTCTTTGTGGAAAAGAAGGATCAAAGCAGGGAACGGGAGAAAAACAACCCA
>JAQQSV010018693.1:0-11347 GCA_028646515.1 Pseudochirops corinnae | reverse complement strand
ACTATTACAAGTACCCAAACTAACTACAAAGGACTTATGAAGAGAGATGCCATCTGAATCCAAAGAAAGAACTGATAAATAGAAGTATGTATAGAATAAGTTTAAATATGTATATGTATGTGTCTAATGGTAGCCATCTCTAGGGTGGGTGGGGGTAAAAAAAAAAAAGGAAAAAAAATTTTAAAAGAAATTTACATGATAATTTTATTATATATTTAAAAGGAATAGCAAGTTGTACATAATAGATTTGCAATTTCATGTGCAATCATCGTTTTATTATACTGTGTTACAGAAATGCTTCTTTTATTCCATAAATTAAGAATTAAATTAAATTTTAAAAAAAGAACAGCATCATTACCCAGCTAGTTTGCACTTAACCCATCATTTAGGCAGCTTTCTGAATGGATGCATAGGTACCTGTATGCATGACACATTCCTGAGTTGATGATTTTTGAGGGGAGGGGATTGATAAAGCAGCTTTCCCCATTCTCAGTCATAAAGCGTAATATTTTATAGCTCAATAAACATATCGATTAATTTTTTTTAAAAAAAAGGTGTACAAAAACTGATGGCCATTTATAAAAAAAGATCCCATATCATTGTCTTCCAGTTTGCCCATTATTCTGTTTTTTTAATGTCAACAAACCAAGCATGAGACCATTCAAAATGTAGCTTAATATTTTGAAATTAATTCTACAGATATTTCAACACTATAATTCCCTTGGTCCACGATGATCACAACTATCCATGATCTTGTAGAAAGTCTTTGAGAATTACCTGGAGATAAGAAGGTAAGGAAGAAGAGGGGTAGGTGGAAGAAAAGGGGACAGGAAAAAAGAATTTCTGTGGCCAAAAAAAATAATAACCCTGGCTCCAACCTGGGGATGAGTATTTTTCTGAACTAAGCTAGCCTTGTCCACAGATCATAGACATTGCATTTGTATTGGGAACAATATCTACCTTACCCACCTTCATGAAAATTAGACTAGTTTTTCTTTAAAAGGTATTGAAACTATCCTACAGACTTGATTAACTCAGTAGACTAAACGTTCTTCTTCTAACAATGCTGCTATTATTGGTACAAAATGTTCTCTTGGTTCTGCTCCCTTCACTTTTTCATTATTTCATGCAAATTTTTCCATGTTTTTGTAAAATTAACTTGCTCATCATTTCTTACAGCTCAGTAATATTCCAAATGCACATTCTTGCGGAATATCTTTCTCCTGCTATGGCCAAGTATAACTCCTTTTATTAACTATTTAATGACCTACAAATGTCTTGTTTAGACTTAATATGGAACATAAACTACTAGGTGAGAGGCCTGGCCCAGAACATCATCCATCTCTGGGCCTGAACACAAAGCTCCCCTCAGCAACACCTATCAAAGGTTATGCTCCACTAGGGAAGTCTTCAGGAACCCAGGGTCCCTTTCACATCACTATGAGGTACCAAAGGTAGAGTTTAATATAAAATTAAACTTTACTGTACAGAGTTTATACTGAACAGCACATAGTACAGAGTGATTTTGAAATTATTATTTAAATGATTTTTTAAAATTTAAAGCACCGCTCAACAGATGCTGATTTTAAAAGTTTGACCATGGTTCACAAAAGTTTAGCCATTGCTTGTCCCATGTAATTCAAATTTTCAATACACCTCTTTGGAGGATATTTTCAGTCTTGAGAGCAACAGATGTGAAAGCAGAAGACCAGGGCTCAAATCCATTAACTGTGTGACCCTAGACAACACAACCTTCCTTGAGCCCCATTTTTCCTGTTTTTAAAATGAGAAGGTTAGACAACTTGCTCTCTAAAGTTCTTTTTAGCTTTAAATTCTAGGTCCAGAGATCCTGCTACAATTCTAACTCACCTATTACTTGACTTTTTTTTGCCCTGACCTAATTCCCTTTAGACCTGGAGCCTAATAATGATGTCACATATATACAGTGCTAGCAGGTTGAGAACGTTCAGGTCCCTCCAGCTCATGGGGTTACTAAGCCCATCAAACAATTCCTCTGTCTAATACCTACCTGTTCCTTTAGGTACAGCACAAAGCATGTTCTACTCTGTTTTCAAAGAGGATGATCCTTCACTGCCTCAAAATTATAGACTGACTTAGTTTATTAGACATTTCTTCAAAAGTGATGCTAATTTTCTCTTCAATAAATTCCAGACCTGAGATTCTAGTCATGAAAAGAGTGTCAATGTTAGTAACTCATAACGTACTATCTAGCATTTATATAGCCCTTTAAAGTTTGCAAAGCACTTTAAAAATATTTTATATCATTTGAAATTCAACATACCAGGAGATGATGCTATTATAATCCACATTTTACAGATAAGGAAACTAAGGCAGTTAGAGGTTAAATGACTTGCTCAGTCAAGTTTGGGAAACAACTTAGGCAAGATTTGAACTTGGGTCTTTCTAATTCCAGGCCCAGTGCTCTAAAATAATGATAACAGCTAGCATTTAGATAATGCTTTCTATTTAAGGTGCTGTATGATTATTATTTCATTTTATTCTCACAACAACCCCGGGAAGTGGATGCTATTATTGTGCCCATTTTACAGATAAGGAGAATGAGGAACACAGAAGTTAAGTGACTTGACTCCTGTCTCCAGACCCAGTGCACCTCTATAGGATACCCAACCGTCTCATATTAATAAACATTTGTAACCTATAAAATGTTTTCTTCAAAATAACCCGATGAAGATGATTCCAGACTTTCCATCATCTTTTACCATAATTTTTAAAATAAAATTTTCTTGTAATCTTTTGGTTTTTATGTTATTTACATTTCTTTGTAAGTGTGAATTCTTCCAGATGCTTATATTTGTGGGTGACATTGTTGGACTGATTACATGAAACCCTGGAATACTTTAGAGCTTCCTAACTGAGATCCATAATTGTTCGAAAGAGTTCGGCCTAACTCTCCACTCAGGAAAAAGCAAATAGATGAAATGGTTAAAGAATACCAATCATTCAGATAAGAGGTTTCCAGACTTTTTAAAATGTACACCCTGATCAATGATTTTTTTAATACACACAAAAAATCGGGAAGCAAAATAAATGTTTAAATATGAAAACCCATACACACATGTAATATTTAGCATGTATATGCAATGTATTTTTGTAAATTATATACATGTAAAATTGCACTAATGAATTATGTCCATTAAAAAGTATGTACATTCTAAAAATGACCAAAAATATGCATGTTTATTAAAAGGATGAAAGATTAAATAAATAGTATTTTAAATGATTGATTTTATTTAGCAATGGTACAAAAATTAAAAACATGACATAAAAGAACAATGAAAATACATACATGGCATGAAATCAGCATTTACATGACAAAGATCTAACTAAAGATGAGAGAAACCAGCTCCCTCCAATTAATCTAGGCAAGGCCAGACATTGTTAAGTCAGTCTAGAGTAAGGAAAGGCATACATCCACTCCCATCACCTTCACAAAATGAAATCACATCAAAACCATTGCTTGTCCCATGTAATTCACACACCCACCTTAAGAGTTGCTAGGCAAGGAAAACAGAAGAAGAACACTGGGGTCAGGGGCTGGGAAAGGGAGATGAGTGAAGAATGACCACCTCATTGCCTATCTGCCTTAGCAAGAAAATGAGACAATGATCAGGCCCAGAAATAAACAGGAAAAAGGTGGTAGGCCATCTTGCTTCTGGGAAATAGCAAAGTTCTTTAAGGACGCCAAGCTTCTCCCTGAAATGAAGGTCCACATTTCTAGCACCAATATTCTCCTAATGCTAGTATGAGGCAGTAAGGGATGGAACAGTATCGTTTCAGGGTGTGATCAAGCTGCTACATATCACATCCAAAGAATTATGTAGGAAAAGTAGTTTAAAGAGTATCACTAAAGAAGAAGAAGGCAAAAAAGAAAATTATGAGTTAAAAGATTGCATCAGTCATATAACTCAAGCTGGGAATGACTGATGGATGTTAGCATTCTCCTTTGCTATCCCACTACTGTAAAGAAAACATGGAGGGGGCAACTAGGTGGCGCAGTGAATAGAGTACCGACCCTGGAGTCAAGAGGACCCAAGTTCAAATTCTACTTAATGCTTACTGGCCGTGTGACCTTGGGCAAGTCACTTAACCCCATTTGCCTTGCCTTTCCCCCCTCCAAAAAAAAAAAACTAAAAAAAGAAAACATGGAAAGAGAAGTTGGGTGAATACCCTTGTGGAAAATATAGGCAAGAATCACAAAGGATGGGCAGTCACGGGTGGATTGCAATCTACATCGCTAGAAGCAGTAGTCAAATTGGTGAGGTCACTGATCCTTGGGTCATTGTACCATACTTGTTATTTACTTAGGTGTGTGCCGCTTGTGTCCCTGAAAGCAGGGTCCATTTCATTTTTGTCTTTGTATATCCAAAGCCTAACAGAATGGAGGGAGGAGGAATGGAATAAGCCTTTTTTAACACCTACTATGTGCCAAGCACTGCGCAGGGTAGGTACTATTATCCCTATTTTAAATATAGGAAACTGAGACAGACAGAGGCAAAGTGACTTGCCCAGTGTCACACAGCTCCTAAGTATCTAAGGCTAGATTTGAACTCAGATCTTCCTGACTCCTCTGCTCTATCCATTGTGTCACCTCACACCATGTGGCCTACACATAGGAAATGTTTGAAAGATAATTTGTTGCACTGCATTGCATTAACTTCTCTGGGCACATTTTCCAACCTGTAAAATTGGGGGGACAAGGAGGAGGATTAGACCAAATGACTCCTTAAATCTCTTCCAGCTCTGTCATTCTGTGGTTCTATAACACTAGAGTCATTTCTTTCAGAAACCACTGGTTCCTAATACGTTGTTTTGTTAGGAAAGACTTTCTTAGGACTCACCTTTCCCCACTCCCACCTTTCACCCCATCAATGAGTTATCTGAAAACCATATCCTTAAATAAATGAATTATTTGATCTTTTGATGGAAAATCAATCATTGGATTGTTGGTGAAAACCTACCGAAGATAATGCTCATTAGTTTTAGTCTAACTAATCCTGAGATAGTTTCTCTTTTCAGTGGCAATGGACCAAGAGACCCAAACGACTGATCCAAATACCACCCTTATCAAAACCAAAGATGCCAGTGTCAAGAACTGTATTGATCACAAGGCAAACGGTGCTATCCAGGTCTTATTTGACAATTCTCTAGTAGTATACATAGTTCAACTGTCCCTAGTCATCATCCCTGAGGTCTAATCGTACCACCAATCACAACTCATATATGAGAAGTAGCATAAAATAAGTGCTGATTAATGAAAAGCTTCCTTAGTATAATACTATGGGGAACATCTAAGCAAAGGAAGTTTTGATTGGCTTAACAAATACTGTAATGGAAGCCTCCAAAATAGGAAAACAAAACAGCAACAGAGTTGTTTTAATGAACAACTAAAGAACAAAAATGGGTTAGAGAGTGGAAAAGGGGGTTGATATACTTTGTTTAGTGAGGGATGGAGGGGAGCTGCTTTAGACCAGAACTTTTGAGTTTATTGGTGTAGGGAAGAGGTGTCAAAATCAGTCCTGCAGGCTCCTTGAGGACTCCAACATTCTGAACTGCCACCAGAACCAGATTAAAATGTAGCTGGAAAATGTTTAACAAAATCAGTAACAATACAACATAGATAATGTCAATTTGTGGTTTTCTAAGTCAATATGCCTTCTGCAAGGATGTTTATATTTGAATTTAACACTCAGTTGTTAAAGGAGATTCCCTCCACCAACACAGATTGAATCTGCTCTATAATACATGGTCTTAGAGAGTTTTCTGGGCACTGAGAGCTTATGACTTATGAAGCATATTGTCAGTGATAGGACTTGAATCCACTACCAGTTCCTAGAAATTTTATGGCAACCAGAAAGAAACAATCAGACAATGCTACTTATTACCAAAGATTGAGTAAACCAGATTACTGAAGGAACCAGAAGGTGGGATGGCAGTGCAGTTGTCAGTAATCTTTATATCTTAGAGAATAGATACAACGGATAAGGTGCCACTCAGCACTAAATCCAATGATGCTACGATGCTAGGAAATTTGGGAAAGCTAGCGTTCTCCAGAACTCACATGCTCTCTTTACTGGATTACACTTAGCTTTAGTTTTGTTGTTGTTGCAGCTGTTCTGTTGGTCTGACTGTTTGGGATCCCACTTAGGGTTTTCTTGGCAAAGATACCGGAGTGGTTTGCTATTTCCTTCTTCAGTTCATTTTACAGAGAAGGAAACTGAGATAAATAGGGTTAAGTGACTTGTCTAGGGTCATGCAGCTAGTTAAGTATCTGAGGCCAAATTTGAAGGCACAGAGATGAGTCTTCCTGATTCCAGGTCCAGTGCTCTGTCCACTGTGCCACCCAGCTACTCACCCCTATACAAATGCTTGTTAGCTACTATTGATAATAACATGCTCTAACTTCTCCTTTATGCTAGGCATATATGTTAAGAATAGATTAGTGTTCAGTGACATGTCAAGCCATTGCTTATTCCGAAGTGACCCATTCTGCTGCTTTTACAAAAAGCTTTTATAAAGCTTTTACTTCTGAATTTACTAATCTTTTTTCTCATGACTTGTAGGCACACCACATAAAATGCTATTTAATTATTGCAGTTCCTTATTAAGGTAATCTGGATGCTTCCATAAAAGATGCACCAACAATTCTGAACAAGACTATAGATTCTCTTGTTTTAATTAAGTGAAGGTGCTTTACTTTTCATATTTTCCTGGAAATATTCTATTCATCACGCATTTAATGAATGTTTGCTTATATCTGTGAATGACCATGCTATGACTCAGAAGAAAGCTTTGAGCATACATAGTTTCTTTGGAATTCTCCCCATCATCATTCAGGGATTCATTTGAGTGTTGCATCTTTGATAAGTCAATGGATAACAACCCTGGTGACATTGACAGAAGCAAGATGACTGACGGAAATCTCTTAACAAAAATTTCCAACTTTGCTCCATGATTGGCTGGCCTATCTCCCCTTAGCTGTCTAGTTGACTATTTAAAGAATTTTGTAGCTATCCTTAATGAAAATTCCATTGAAGGACTGTTATCAATCCTAAACCCACGAAATTCCCAGGGGAATTAACATACTCAGCCCCAATGGGGAAGCCACTAATTATTTTGAAAGAAAGGGGAAAGACTGGGTAGGTAGTTGTGATCTCCTGGAATCTGATGTGATTGAAACTGTGCCCAAACAAGTTTAAATACAATATTGGACGTCACTTTTTCTTCTTGAATCACTGTATATAGTCTATTCATTTGTGAGGAATGCTTGAGCAAAATCCCCACCCTTTGTGATATATCAATACATGTGCATATACTTATATGTAAATACACACACAAACCATATATATGCATATATACCACATATGTGTGTATATATGTCAAATACCCTATGCACATATACAAAAACACATAAACATGCATTTTACCAGAATTATGACTTCATTAATGCAGGGGATTCCTAATGAGAAATTTTCTTCTACCAAGGCAGATTGGTATCTACTCAGGAATTTATATAGTCTTAGTATCTTGGGATAGTGAGATTTTAAGTGACCTGCCCAGGTTCATATAGCCAGTATGTGTCAGAGGCTGGTCTACACACATATACGAGCATGCAGCACATGCACATATGCACCTATACCCATACACATGTGTATACATAGAATCCATGTAGGGGTATAAGTAATTTTCTGGGGAATTCTTCTGTGCTAAATAATCATATTCAGAAATAAATTCTGAAATTCTTCAGGAAGAAAGTTTAATAGAGTTGAGTCTACAAATGGATTTTTGGTAATGACATTGCCCCAGATTGAAGACTCTAGCTCTACCAGTCCTCTCTTCTGTTCCATGTAAGGCATTTAGTGACCCTAGGTATAGACAGACTTTGACTGAACAAAGACATGTTTGGTGCTAAGCAACAGCCAGATCAAAACACACTTAGCCTATCTATTGCTCTGATATAATAGACCTCCTTCAAGGAACCCTTTGTGGTATGCAGCCTTTTGGGCTTGTAAAGTGGAGCGCGCAGTCACAAAAGTAGTTTACCAATGATACAGAAAGGCCTCCATTTTTTCGCTCTTCATAACTTTTATATTCCTATGTTGAGTGGAATATTAAACAAGACGACCTCTAAAGCCCTTCCAAAATTTTATGACTCTAGGATCGAGGTATTGATTATTGTTTACCCAAGTCCATTTAGCTCACTTTTACGTGTGTGTGCATGTGTGCGTGTGTGCGTGTGTGTGTGTGTGTGTGCCACAACTATTATTTCATTGGTGTGGAAACTCCCTCCCCAATATGACTACCAACACTCCTGTAACTTAGAGCACCAGCTAGGCCAATGAGAAGTTTTGTGACTTGCCCAGGGTCACAAACTGATAACTGAATTAATTTCTCCCAGTTGAAAATGTTTAAAAACAATTAAATGTTGCAAGAGAGGCAGTGTTGGCCTATAGGGTATTTCTCTGCTTTGGGCATTGTGGTGACATTATTTCAGGCTGCAGAATGAAGAGACTTCCCTTCTGTTCAACAGATTTTTGTGTCTTTCTGTATTCAACCCCTTTGGCTCCAGTCTCAACATTTGTCGTCATTCAAATTACTATGGAAAAAATATAAGCCCTTTGGAACAGAGAATATTTCTGACCCATGTAACACGCATGATCTCATTATGTAACATAGACCATACTGGTCCCCCTCCAACCTGAAAGCCATTTCACTCTTCCCCCAGGTTCTCCCATTCCCATAAGGGAATTAGGGAAAGTCTATGCTCTCTGCCAATGGCTCCCCCCTCCAATTTTGTTCCCTCAGTTGTGGAGGGTGGATCCCCTGCAGCCCAGTTCTAGTTAGGTACTAACAGCTGGATTAACTTTTATGAAGAAATATTTACTTCAAAAGATATATTCCCAAATATACAGATTTACTACTGCAAGTCGGGTTGTAATGCTACCATGCTCCTCTTAAACCACCTCAGTCTCTGGAGAGAAGGGCATTAGGTCCATAGCTTAGCTTAGTTTCTATACTGCACAGTCCCAGTTTCCAAGTCTAAAACCCTGCTTAAGCCCAGTCCCAGGCACCCTGGCTTCTTGGGGTTTCCATGCTGAGGGAGCTGGCTGCAACATCTCATCTGCAATGCTGGCTCCAAGGTCACCATGGCTTGAACTTCCATCGAGTAGAGATCACCTCTGGCACCCAAAACCGTGGAGGTCAAGTAACACAGAACCGAAGCACAAACCCCTAGACCCATTTCTCAGAGCTGAGGTGAAAAAAAGAGAACAGGAAATGTTTTTAATCTTTAGCCTCTGGAAGAAACTGAAAATTACCACTGAAAAAGAGAGAATTCATCTCAGTCTCTCCAATTTTGAAGACAGGCAAGCAATCAAAGGAGACAAAGATTCTTCATATCATTTCTCTCAAATGTTAAATAAGGCACAATGGTGGAGGAATCATGATAACCTTTCCTGAGGTACACAGTAAGCTGGGAAAACCAAAAACCCAGATCCCATGTTTGGATTATTCCATGATAATACTAGCTTTAAGATTTACAAAGTGTTTCACAGTCATAGTATCATTGATACTCACACCAACCCTATGAGGTAATGAGGTAATAATAATAACATTCCCATTTTATAGATAAGACAAATGAGGCCTTGAGAAGTCAAGTCACTTACCTATAGTAACATGGCAGGTAAGATGTGGGTCAGTAGACCAATATCTCACACTGTATACCAAGAAAAGGTCAAATTGGGTACATGATTTAGACATAAAGTGAAAAATAATGAGCAAATTGGGGGAGTATTGGCTATTTTACCTGTCAGATTTGTGGATGAGAAAAGAAATTATTACCAAACAAGAGACAAAGATTATTACAGGACATAAAATGAATAATAATTTTGATTGCATCAAATTAAAAAGAGTTTGCACAAATAAAACCAAAGCAGCCAAGATTAGAAGGAAAACAGGAAACTGGGCGGGGGGGAGGGGAAGATTTACAGCACGTTTCTCTGATAAAGGTTTCATTTCTCAAACACATGGAGAAATGAGACAAATTAGTAAGAATATAAGTCCTTCCCCTACTGATAAATGGTGAAAGAATATGAGCAGGCAGTTTTCAGAAGAAGAAATCAAAGCTATCTATAGTTATGAAAAAAATGCTTTAAATCACTATTGATTAGAGAAATGCAAATTAATACAACTCTGAGATACCACTTCACATCACTTTGGCTAATATGGCAGAAAAGGAAAATGATAAATGTTGGAAAAGATATGGAAAAATAGGAATACTAATGCATTGTTGGTGGAGTTGTGAATGGATCCAACCAATCTGGTGAACTATTCGGAGCTATGTCCAACGGGCTAAAATAAAACTATGCATACCTTTTGACCCAGCAATACCAGTACTAGGTCTGTACCCTAAAGACATCAAAGGAAAAGGAAAATGACTCATGTGGACAAAAATATTTCTAGCAGCTCTTTTTGTGGTGGCAAAGAACTGGACATTGAGAGGATGCCCAACAACTTGTGATATATGATTGTGATGGAATATTATTGTCCTATAAGAAATGCTGAGCAGGATGCTTTCAGAAAAACCTGAAAAGACTTATACCAACTGATGCACAGTGAAGTGAGCAGAACTAGGAGAACTTTATACACAGTAACAGCAATATTGTATGATCATCAACTGTAAATGACTTGGTTATTCTCAACAATGCAACGATCCAAGACAATTACAAAGGACTTGTGATGAAAAAATGCTATCTACCTCCAGAGGGAAAAAACTTGGTAGTGTCTGAATGCACATGAAAGCCTACTGTTTAAAACTTTTTTTCTATTCTTTTTTTAGTCTGTGTTTTCTTTTGCAAATAGATAATATGGAAGTTTTGCATGACTACACATATATAATCTATATCTAATTGTCTTCTCAAGGAGTGGGGAGATCAGGGAGGGAGAGAATTTGGAACTCAAAAACAATTTTTTTTAATGTTAAAAATTTTTATTTACATGTAATTTAGACAATTAAAAAAAAGATGTAGGTTCAGTGTTCTACCACACTAGGACTCATGATTCTGAATGGAGGACCAGACAGTCAAAACTGGGGAGAAGGAATAAAGCAAAAGGAGAGGAAGATTGCAAGTATCCTATTACCTAATGCTAAAGCAAACAAAGAAAAACCACCTCCAATGACAAAAACCCTGAGCCTATGATGGAGTGGGCAGGGGAGAAAGAATCAAGACTGGGGTCACTTGACCAGAAACAATAATCCCTGATTCTATTCCACAGACATTTTTCAAGCTCTATGTTTCCCTCTGAGGAC
>JAQQSV010018692.1:0-11347 GCA_028646515.1 Pseudochirops corinnae | reverse complement strand
TCAATTTTATTGCTTTTTTCATAAAACCAGCTCTTAGTTTTATTTATTAATTCAATAGTTTTCTTAATTTCAATTTTATTAATCTCTCCTTTGGTTTTCAGTATTTCTAATTTAGTATGTAATTGGAGATTTTCAATTTGTTCTTTTTTCTGGCTTTTTCAGTTGCATGCCCAATTTATTGACCTCCATTTTCTCTATCTTATTCATGTATGCATTCAGAGATATAAAATTTCCCCTAAGAACTGCTTTTGCTGCATTCCATAAGTTTGGGTATGTTGTCTCATTTTTGTCATTCTCTTGAATGAAGTTACTGATTGTTTCTATAATTTATTGTTTGACCCACTCATTCTTTTGGAGTAAATTATTTCGTTTCCAATTAGTTTTTAGTCTGTCTTTCCATGGTCCTTTATTACATATAATTTTTATTGCATCATGATCTTAGAAGGATGCATTTGATATTTCTGCCTTTCTGCACTGAATTGTGAGGTTTTTATTCCCTAATATGTAGTCAAGTTTTGTGTATGTGCCATATACCACTGAGAAGAAGATATATTCTTCTATATATATATTTTTATATATAAAAATATATATTTATATATGTATATAAAATATATATATATATATATATTTTTATCCCCATTCAATTTTCTCCAGAAGTCTATCATATCTACCCTCTCTAAAATCCTCCTTAACTTCTTTCTTGTTTATTTTGAGATTAAATTTATCAAGTTCAGAGAAGGGGATATTGAGGTCCCTCACTAGTATAGTTTTGCTATCTATTTCTTCCTCTAATTCCCTTAACTTCTCCTCTAGGAATTTGAATGCTATACTGCTTGGTGCATATATGTTTAATATTGATATTGCTTCATTCTCGATGGTGCCTTTTAGCAGGATATAGTTTCTTTCCTTGTCTCTGTTAATTAGATCTATATTTGCCTTTGCTTATCTGCTTTTTTTTTTTTACTACAGTTGAGGCATAATATGTTCTACTCTATCCTTTTACCTTTACCCTGTGCATATCCCCCTGTTTCAAATGTGTTTCTTGTAGATAGCATATTGTAGGATTACGGTTTTTAATCCATTCTGCTATCCACCTCTGTTTTATGGGAGAGTTCATCCCATTCACACTCACAGTTATGATTACTATCTGTGTCTTTCCCTCCATCCTATTCCCTCTGCAGTTTATGCTTTTATTTCTCTCTTCTCCCTTTCTGTCCTTAAGAATTTTCCTTTTGACCACTGCCTCCCTCAGTATTCTCTCCCTATGCACCCCCCTCCCTTTACCTACCCTTCCCTCTTACTACTTCTTCCCTCCCTTCTGACAAACCCCCTTTTTCCCCCTTTCCCCTCATACTGCCTCTAGGGTGCAATAGATTTTTATACTTAACAAAGTATGCTATTCCCTCCTTTAACCCAAATTGATGAAAGTAAATTTCATATAGTGCTCCTCTCCCTCCTTCCTCTCCCTGTACTATAATGAGTTTATGTGTCTTTTCATGTTAGAATCCTAAACTTAACTGATTATATTAATTCCTCCTTGAACCAAAACCAATGAGATTTAAGTTCATATAATGTTCATCTCCCTCCCTTCTTTCCCTCTACTATAGTATGCTTTTATGCCTCTTTGTGTGGCATAATTTACCCTTTTCTGTTTCTTCCTTTCCTTTTCTCCCATTATAATCCCTTTACACCCCTTAATAAGACTTTTTATCATCAGATTAGTTCATGTATACCCATACCCTCTATCTACGTATATACCTTTTAAATGTCACAATAATTACACAATTCTCCATATTGATAGATATCAGCTTCCCATATAGGGATGTAAACAGTTTGCTCTTATTGAATCACAAGTTGTGTGTGTGTGTGTGTGTGCATGTTTTCCTTGTTTACCTTTTAATGTCTCTCTTGAGTCTTGTATTTGGAGACCAAATTGTCCATTGAGCTCTGGCTTTTTCATCAGAAAGGTCTGGAAATCCCTTATTTCATTGAATGACCATCTCCTGGCCTGAAATATTATGCTTAGTTTTGCTGGATAGTAGATCCATGGTTGCAATCCAAGTTCTTTTGCCTTATGAAATATCATATTCCAATCCCTCTGAGCTTTTAATGGAGAAGCTACTAGGTTATGTGTGATCATGACTGTAATTCCATGATATTTGAATTGTATCTTTCTGGCTGCTTGCAGTATTTTCTCCTTGACCTGCTAATTCTGGAATTTGGCTACAATATTTCTTGGACTTTTCAATTTGGGATCTCTTTCAGGAGGTGTCTGGTGAATTCTTTCAATAACTATTTTATCCTCTGGTTCTAGGACCTCAGGACAGTTTTCTTTGATAATTTCTTGGAGGATATTGTCCAGGCTGTTTCTCTTTCATCGTGGCTTTCCAGTAGACCAATAATTCTTATATTATGTCTCCTGGATCTGTTCTCCACATCAGTTGTTTTTCCAATGAGATATTTTATATTTTCTTCTAATTTTTCAATCTTTATGTTTTGTTTGACTGATTCTTGATGCGTCACAGAGTCATTAGCTTAGACTTGACTGATTCTAATTTTTAGTGAAGTATTTTCCTCAGTTAGTTTTTGGAGCTCCTTTTCCATACGTTCAGATTTCATTTTTAGGGAGGTGTTTTCTTCAGTTAGATTTTGAACCTCCCATCCCAGTCCCCAGATTTTACTTTTTAAGGATTTGTTTTCTTCAGTGAGACTTTTTCCCATTTTGGTCTATGTAATTTTAAAAGAATTGGTCAATGTATCTTCTACCTCTCTGATTTGACTTTTAAAATCTTTCTTCAGCTCTTCCAAGAATGTTTTTGGGGCTTGAGATCAATACATATTTCCTTCTGTGGTCTTAGGTGTGGATATAGAGTTTGATGGTGTCTCCTGAAAGTGATTCATCTCATTCACAATAATAGGATTCAGCCATCTTTGGTTTTCCCTTTCCAAGTTGCTTCTGGCCCATTTTGATTGCCTATTTCCTGGCTTTTGAAGTGGATCTCTGCTTCTAGGGTACAGAGGACCCTGACCCATGCTTCTCAAGCTGGGAAGTAGGGGCCTAGTTGTTGACTTTGTGTGCTGTAGCTTCTGTATGTCTAGACTGAGGCCAAGGCCAGGACCCTTAAGTGTTTCCCCTGAGTTACCATGAGGCTCACAGAGTAAGGTGTGGGTGAGGGGTGGTCTGGCCACTTCAGGCTTCCAGCTCTGTGCCCCTGGACTACAACTCAGACAGTCTCAGCAGCTGGTGGCTGGCAGTGCTGGTGTCCACAGATTCCCTTGGTTGTGCTACGGCACACCTGGGCTTCTGATGTTAGCACTTACTGGCTATACCCTCCTCGGCTTTGGGATTTCCTGCTGGTCAGCTGAGATGGGGTTTGTTGGGACTCCTCCTGGCCTTCACTTCAGGCACAGCACAGCTTCAGTCACACAGTTCCTCTAGTATTCCCAAACCTGCCGCTGGTTCCACTATTTCAGGATTTTATATTGGGGCAATAATCTCTAGGTTTTCAAGGTAAGGGAGGGGGATTAAAGAAGCTGGGTTTTACTCCACCATCTTGGCTCCCAGAAGTTCAAGTAGGTGATTTTTAAACATCCAGGCTGTGGGCTGATATCCCCAGGAGAAGCTGCTGTCACTGCCATGGGCACTACACTTTCTCTTACCCAACTCTAACTGCTCCTCTGTCCTGCAAATTGCCCCTGCTGTGGGTGAATTGGCTGGCCACTGGCTGGGGCTCACTCACACTCCGATGTAGTCTGGTCTCTGGTCCACATGTAGCTCCCGCATGCTCCGCGCTCCCCCTGCCCAGTTCTATGCATATACTTTCCTGGACTGGGAATCTCCCACAATCCATCTCCTAATGGATTCTGTCACTCTAAAATTCATTCAGATTCACTATTTAGAGGTTACTGATGGAATTGACAGAGGAGTTCTGGTGGGTTCCTGCTTTCACTCTGCCATCTTGGCTCCACCCTCCCAGTGCTTTTGTGAGGATAAAATGATACATTTTAAGTGTTTTGTGAACCTTAAAATACTTTATAATTGCTATGATCTACTTTCCTAGCCTTACATTTTTCTCCTTGGAACTTTTTTTCTTTTAAAAAATCCAATACTACCTTGTTTCTTCCATGTCCTTCCCAGTAGTGAGAGGTACAATGTTAACAAACAACCCCCAAGTCCATAAAGGGACCTGAAATGAAGCAGAATCCCATGATCACCAATTAAAAATATTTATTGTCTCAGAAAAAAGACTTGTAGGGGAAAGAATATCCTACAAGGAAGCAGGGAGGGAGAGGGAGTGCTTCAATTGCTCATAGGAAAGTGGGAGAAAGGGTGAGATATTACAGTTTCTAGAGACTTTCAGGTAGAGAGCAGGGGTTAAGGGAGAGGACATCCTTAGACACAATAAGCCTGGCAGAAAGATGCAAGGTCTTGAGTCTGCAGCTCCTGCTCAAAGTTGCCCTTCAGCTGATCAAGGCTGTTTCTGTGATTTGGGGGCAGCTATAGGCATCTCCAAATTGAGCTAGTGTTGACTTGCAAAAGATCACTGGTATGTCAAGCAGCTCTGAGCCTCAGAAATGCTTGTATGGTTGATGTGTAGCTCCATTGTTCTGATCCCCTGAGAAGTAGGGAAGTTCTAACACATAGTACAGTCATCGCAGAGCCCATGTTAACAATGGGGTACTCCAAAAATTTCAGTTTCAACTATGATCCTCTTCATCTTTAAAGGAAGAAGAGGAAGGGCATTAGCACTTATTAACTGCATACTATGTGCATATGTGTGCAAGATCTTTAAAAAGGAAGAGAATATGCATTTATTAGGCATCTGCTATGTGCCAGGCACTATATTAAGTTCTTTTTTGCAAGTATCATTTTATTGATCTTCAAGACAACCCTGCTGTGTAGGTGCTATTATCTCCATTTTAGAATTGAGGAAACAGAGAAAAACAGAAGTTGAGTGAGTTATCCAGGATCACATTTAAAAATTATACACACACACATACACATATGTATACACACATCCGCATATGTATATATACATATAAATGTACACACATATGTATATGTATATGTATGTGTATATGTATATGTATACACATGTAATTTTAAAATGTGATCCTGGATAAGTATATATACATATACATATGTGCATGTATGTATATGTATATATGTTTATATATGTATATATGTACATAAATACACACAAGTATTTCTCCTTCCACTGCTGTGCTTCTCCATTGATTTTTTTTTAAAATCCTTATAAAGTAATAGGCATATCTCAGACTTTCCCCTGGCCACAAAAATTTCTTTCATGTAAGGGCACGTAAGAGAGATTGACACCTTTTGGTTGCTGTATTTTGGAATCTTCAACCTCATTTAAAGTGCATTAAGACATTTGCCCACTGATTTAATAAACAAAGACCTATGACTTTAATAAATAATTTTATAAATTCTTGGGTGCAAAAGGTTAAAAAGAGAGGAAAGAATTCTGGGAGATATCCTACTTACCTTATTTTTTATGTTTGAGCCTTGAACTGTCTAGATTCTTGCATGCTTACCACGTTTATGCACCAAGAATGTCTTCTAGTAGATGTATCAAAAACTTTTGCACTTTCCCACTTGTTGCACCTGGAATTCTTCATTCCCCCTGCTTCCTAACATTCCCCTTCCTTCATGCCTGGAGTTCTCCTCCCATTACAAGCCTGGTTCCCTCTTCTGATCAGCCTAATCCCATTCTCTGCCTCTTTTTGTCAGAAAAGTATATACGTGATCCTCATCCTCTGCATAGCAGAGCAGTTTCAGCATTAGTCTGTCTGCTCTATATAATCATGTTATACCTACTTAATAAAGATCATTTTTTATTTCACAGGCATTGTCTCCCTCCAGTTTCTTTCTCCTCTAGGGAAAAGAAGAATTTAATCTCACTGGACTGGACATCTTTCCTCTGGGGAAAGAGAGATCCAGATTACTTGGAGCATGTGTCTCAGTTTTCAAAACTTAAGTAGCCTAGCTCTACACTTCGTAATTCATTTCCTCATGAATTTTTCAATCTGGTATGACCTATAGGAGCTTTCTATATCCTGGTATGACTTTTGAGAATCCAGGAACAGCAGTGCAAGAATTAGTTTTAAACTGTATTTCAGGGTCCTGAATTTACATAACACAAAGCATTCCTCTCATAAAACGTCTAGTTTTAAAGTGAAACATCTTCAATGAATTCATTTACATCAGTCTTCAGTGTTCCTAACAAGTAAGTATTGTAAGGAGATTGAAACAGATAACACATTTACCCTTTTGGCAAAATTCACTCTTCACTTTAACGAATAGAAAATAATTCTTTAGGGTAGCTAGGTGGCACAATGGATAGAGTCCTAAGCCTGAAGTCAGGAAGGCTCATGTTCCTGAATTCAAATCTGATGTAAGCTGCCAACTATTTGACCCTGGACAAGTCGCTTGAACTGATTTACCTCAATTTTCTCGTCTGTAAAATGAACCGGAGAATTGAAATAGCAAGCCACTCTAGAATCTTAGCCAGTCCAGAATCATGGAGTCCAGAAGTCATGACTGGAGTAGGGAAGAGATGGACATGATTGAAACTGAACAACAATAACAAATAATTCTTTGCTTTGAAGCCTAAGGGAAATCAACAGGGTTCTTTAATAAATTCCAATGGGATTTGATCCCTGCCAGTGCTCATTATTATACAAAGATTTTTCCTCTCTTTTTCTCTGACTAAGAAAGAGTCCTTATATGTGTAAATTCCCAGAGCCATGGCAAAAGTCTACCAGTCTACAAGGTGATAATCGGTATGTCCACTGAAGAGGTTGGTACTTAAGTTTTTCATTTAGAGCTGGCATAATGGCTGGCCAGCATTAATACGTTACATTCTATTATTATATTCCAACCATAGAAAAGGGTTTTTTTTCCTTCCTATTCAGATGTAATAAGTAAATGGAAAAGATTAAATTTACCATAACGAATTTTAATCATTAATAAAGGTTTTTCATTCATTGATATTGAGAGATTCATAAGGGGCATTCATGTATTGAAAAATGGCTAAACAAATTACTGTATATGAATAAACAAAATATTATTGTGACATTAAAAAGACAAAATGATCAGTTTCAGAGGAAATAGAAATACTGCAATGAAGTGATGTAGAATGAAATGAAGAGACATGGAGCACAGTATACAATGACAACAGTATGAAGCAAAACAACTTTAAGAAACTTTATAATTCTAATCAATGCAATGATAAACCACAAAATTAGTCAACTAAATATGAAAAATACTAGCTCCATATTCTCTTACTAGAGAATTGATGGATATAAAATGTAAAATAAAATGTACATTTTGGGACATGACCAATGAGGGAATTAGTTTTTCAAGAATATGCCTATTTTTGTAAAACTTTTCTTTTATTTTTATATGCCATGGAGAAGGGGAACAGTCAGAAGAGAGAAATATTTGTGTTTGTATGTACATGTGCATGTATGTATGTTCACATATATATAATTTTAAAATGTGATCCTGGGTAAATAACTTAACCCCTATTTTCCTCAGTTTCCTCAATTGTAATATGTAGATAATAGCACCTAACTCAAAGGGTTTTCTCAAGGATCAAATGAGATGACATTTGTTGGGGGAAAAAAAAAGACCAGCATAGTGCCTAGAACATAGTAAGTGCTCACTAAATGCCTATTATCTTCCTTTGTAAAGCTCTCAACAAAATGATTGCCTCATAGAAGGCAGTTAATAAATGCTTATTTTCCTCCTTTCCTTCCTTGAAAGATGGGGAAGATCATATTGTAAACCAGAATTTTGGGACGATCTCATACATTAGACTCCTGGGCAAGACATGGAAGAAACAAGGTATTACTGGATTTTTAAAAGAAAAAATTCCAAGGAGAAAACTGGAAGGCTAGAAAAAGAGGTGATAGTAAACATATTTTTAAGATTTGCAAAGCACCTTACAAACATTTCTTTTTATCCTCACAAAAGCACTGAGAGGTAGGTGCTCTTATTATGCTCACCTTTACAGGTAAAGAAACTGAGGCTGGTGATGTAACTTGAACTAAGTTACATGGTTAAGTGTCTAAGGTTGGATTTGAACTCAGGCCTTCCTGACTCAAGATCCAATTCTTTATCTGTGGAGTCACCTAAGAGAACATTGTATCTATCAATAAAAAGAGAAAATAGGATTTTCTTTGGCTAGGCTTGACTTATATACCAGCTTTTCTGACATATACTGCTAAAGCCTAATTTGCAGAATCTTTGTTTTTAGGAGGGGGGAGGGCAGGGCAATTGGGGTTAAGTGACTTGCCCAAGGTCACACAGCTAGTAAGTGTCAAGTGTCTGAGGCCAGATTTGAACTCAGATCCTCCTGACTTCAGGGCCAGTGCTCTATTCAGTGAGACACCTAGCTGCCCCTAATTTGCAGAATCTTAAGCAAAACCTTGCTGGCATGGGAAATGATTTCAATAAAGTTTCTTTGGCATTGCCTTTCTTTAGGACTGGGACGTAAACTGATCTTTTCCAAGCTAGTGGCCACTGTTCATTTTTCCAAATTTGCTGACATACTGAGGGCAGCACTTTAATAGCATCATCTTTTAGAATTTAAAAAGGCTTCACTGGAATTCTGTCACTTCTACTAGTTTTATTGTTAGTGTAACAAATATACTTCCTAAAACCCACTTACCTTCATTCTCCAGATTGGTAACCACACCACAGAGGTGATGTAAAGATCCTTCTTGTATCATTTTCTATATATTCTTCCCACTCCTTTTTTATCTTTATTGCTTCTCTTAAATCTCTACCATTTTTCTTTTATCGTGCCCATTTTTGCCTGAAACATTGCCTTGACATCTCTAATATTCTTGAAGAGAACTCCTCTTTCCCATTCTATTGTTTTCTTCTATTTCCTTGCATTGCCCATTTAGGAAAACCTTATCACTCCTTGCTATTCTCTGGAATTCTGCATTCAACTGAGTGTATCTTTCCTTTTCTCCTTTACCTTTTGCTTTCCATTCTTCCTCAGCTATTTGTAAAGCCTAATCAGATACCTATTTTACTTTTTTGCTCTTCTTTTTCTATGGAATGTTTTTTGTTGCTGCCTCCTGCAAAGGCAAAGCTCTATTCATAGTTCTTTAAACACTCTCTCTTATTTAAAACATTATTTAGGTCATACCTATATAGTCTGATGATTTCACCTACTTTCTGAATTTTGCAATAAGAAGCTCATGTGCTGAGTAGACAACCCCAGGTATTGTTTTAACTGCACAGAGCTTCTTCACCTTTGGCTACAAAGAATATAATCAATATAATTTTAATATGAACCATATGGTATTGTCCTTTTGTAGTCACTCACCTTTTGGGCAGCTAGGTGGCACAGTGAATAGAGTGCTGGGTCTGCAGTCAGGAAGATTCATTCTTTAAAGTTGAAATATGACCTCAGACACTTACTAGCTATGTAGTCCTGGGCAAGTCATTTAACCCTGTTTACCTCAGTTTCTTCATCTATAAAATGATCTGGAGAAGGAGATGGCAAACCACTCCAGTATCTTTGCCAAGAAAACTTTTCTTCAGTTTTGTTTTTCATTCCTTTGGCTTTGTTTTATTGTTTCTTGATGTCCCATAAAGTCATTAGCTTCCACTTGATCAATTCTAATTTTTAAAAAATTCTTTTTTTAAGATAATACTGACTTATAGAATAAATATGAAAAATCTTAACACAGGTGAATACCTCACAAAATCATCAAAATCTGTAAAGGGAAAAAACATCAAGAGTTTGGTACAACCGCATTTCAGCTGTATTTTCCTAAAGAACATGTGTAGAGAAAACTTGAAAGAGGATAGCAAATAGATAGAAACTAGAGCATTTCTGTAGTGATGTGGTTTCACTATTGACGATAGTGGAGTTCCCAGACTCAGACTCTCAGTATCTGATTTTGTATCAGAGGAAATGGAAGTGGAATTAAGAAAATTAAGTTAAAAAGAACAGTTTGACCAGACCAAACATACACAGAAGAAATTTATCCTTCAGGCTGTAGAAATTTGAAAGAATTATAGGAATCAATTAATTTTATTTTTTGTAAATATTTATTGATGTATATCAATATATATTGATGTATTCACATCATTTACTTCCAAATAAATCCTTCTCTCTTCCACAACTCATCAAGCCATAAACTTATAACAATAGAAAAAAATTGGCAGAGTCAAGATGGCAGCATAGAAGCAGGAGAACTCTGTGAGCTCCCCCCATAACCACCTCAAATACCTATAAAATATGACTCTGAACAAATTTTGGAGCTCCAGAACCCACAAAAGGACAGAAAAACAAAGCTCCCACTGAAGGCAGCCCAACAGGTGGACAGGAAGGGTTCATCACAGCATTCTGGGAGCAGAGCCCAGTTCCATGTGGTTTTAGCCCCAGGGCATCCAGGACAAGCCATGGCTTGAGCTTTCAGGAGAGCAGATCACTGGCAGCTGTGGTGGTTTCCAGAATTATAAGCCCATAAGAATCAAGGACAAAGGGAAATGTCAGTGGAACTCAGCTAAATTTGGGGAGGAGGGTCTGGCCATCTGCTTCTAGAGCAAGAAGCAGTCTGAAGTGTCAGCCATGCAGCCACCACCAATGGCTGCTTCAGAGCTCCCAGACTGCAGATTGCGGGGTGGGGCAAGCAATCATTTAGAGGCTAAGTGCTCTTGCCTTGATCTGACTGGATCAGAATCACGGTCTTGGGTGGTAGTCCTGAGGTGTGTGACCAGTGAGCCAAAGCTGGTGGGGGTTGCAGAGACAGCAGCCTCCTAATAGCTCCAGCAGCTGCAAAACCCCCAGTGATTTGGGACAAAGCTCTTCCCTATGAAAGCAGAGTTCTTACTAAGCCCAAAAGTCAAGTAATTGACTGGCAACATGAGCAGGCATAGGAAGCAAAGCAAGCTCAGCAATCCAAGTTTAGATTCCTTTTTTGTGGACAAAAAGGATCAAAGCATGGAATGGGAGGAAGACAACACAGTCACAACCCCTGTACCAAAAGCTTCCAAGAAAAATGTAAACTAGTTACAGGCCATAGAGGAGCCTAAGAAGGATTTTGAAAACCAAATAAGAGAAGTGGAGGAAAAATTGGGAAGAGAAATGAGAATGATACAAGAAAATCATGAAAAGAGAGTCAACAGCCTTACTGAAGAAAAATAACACCTTAAAAAATAGATTAACTCAAATGGCAAAAGAGGCCCAAAAAGCCAATGAGGAGAAGAATGCCTTAAAAAATTGAATTTGCCAGATGGAAAAAGAATCTCAAAAGCTCACTGAAGAGAATAATTCCTTCAGAATTAGAGTGGAGCAAA
>JAQQSV010018691.1:0-11347 GCA_028646515.1 Pseudochirops corinnae | reverse complement strand
ATCCATCCTGCCCTACCGAAAAGTGACATAGGAGAGAATAGACCGGGGGGGGGGGAGGGGAACACACTGGGATGGCTGTTTCGGGGTGGTGGGTGGGGAAAAGAGGGGGAGAAAATATGTAAATCAAAATCTTGTGGAAATGAATAATGCAAACTATAATAAAATTTAATTAAAAAAAAATAAATGAGACCTAAAAGACCAGAGAAATCTTTCTGACCAGGTGCTCTTGCAACATAAAATAGAACTTTGTCTAGTGCCAGACTGGATTCCCAAGGACTTATTGTCATCACATGTTTTCTTAATGGATGGATGCTAAAGGTACCAGTCCCATCATGTGTGAGGGGATGCTGAGAGGTTTTTTTTGGCATTA
This sequence comes from Pseudochirops corinnae, assembly GCA_028646515.1. Lineage (NCBI taxonomy): Eukaryota > Metazoa > Chordata > Mammalia > Diprotodontia > Pseudocheiridae > Pseudochirops > Pseudochirops corinnae. The sequence continues at coordinate 10,977 of JAQQSV010018691.1, read as the reverse complement.
AGGAGGTGCCCTCATTCTTTTCTGGCATCAAGGCACAAGGCAGCTGAGCCTACAGTGGCTCCAGGCCCTCATTTCTCCCTACTGTGTCCAACCATTGCAGCTTCAGTGCTGGAGCTACCTGTCCTGACTGAAAGGGGCTTCTCTCTCCCACTCACGAGCTTATTAATAAATCTTAACACTGGCATACTGGAGTCACACTTACCTATGGCTCATGTCTATGGTTTCTTCCCAAAAGGGAAGGAGGAAAAGAGGTCTCTCATTGACAATATGAATCAGGTATGGGTCAGGTAGTTTATTCTTACACAAAAAGAAATGCTGGATGTAGAGAGAATCATGGTGCATATTAATAGAATGATTTAAATAGGATTCAGTAACTTAACTTATGACTGTTGTGACCTTCTGCCTGTTGGCCAGTAGTCATACCTCATCCGAATGTGCAAGCAGGTTGGAAGTTGTTAATCAGCCATTTGACATTTTGCCTTAACCTGGCACTGTTTGCTTCTAGCAGCCATGTTTGGGCCAATTTTCTTTCAGGTGACTACCCTGTCTTGATACAGAAACCCAAGACTCCTCTCTGCCACCAGCCTCTTCCTGCTGCTGCTGCTGTAACTGTGACCAAAACCAACCCTCTTAGAGAATATTACTAAATTCATGCACAGACCTATGGACCTAATTCACAAAGTCACCTCCTTAAAGAAAGGAAACACAAACAAAACACAAACTATCCAGAATCTAGGACCAAGCTCACCTAGTTTTGTCCCCTGCCACTAGCTGTCATGTGGGCAGGATCACCATGATAGGGAATGATAGAGAATAATCCTGTCTTCCCCTCACCCCACACCAGAGGCTCAGATTGCCTCTGGAGAGCTACAACCAAGACATCACCAGCTGGAAGATTTATCTTCTTTTAACAGAAGCAGAACCCCACCATCTGGCTTCTGCATGGGGTATGGGACAACCAGGGAATCACTCAGGCTTGGAGGGAATGAGTGAAAAAAGCATTTAAGTGCTTTCTATGTGCTAGGGACTATGCTGAGTACATTTAGCAGTAAGTCATCACTTGACCTACAGCATTCCTAAAGCTCCCATGTGGTCAACTGTAACAATATAGAGTATCTCTACAAGTTCCATGTAATGGTGCTCATTACATTTGGAAAGGATGGGCATCACTGGTTGTAGCAGCAACCACACTGGCACCCCCAGGAGGGCTGTTAGCACTGGTTATTAGATCTGCTTACTAGGAGAGATAGCTGTTTAAGGTGTCAGCAATATTTTAAAATTACGTTTACTAATTCAGGGGAAAAGTCAGTACGCTGAACTTCAGAGAAAATAGAGAAAATCCAAGCAGAGAAATAAATATCAACAGACAGGGTTCTGACTGCCTGAATCAACTACACATTTTACGTATATCCCTGGATCAAGAGAACCTTTATATCTGAGCAGTTAGGGAGGCCCAAACATACCTCAGAATTAGGGAATCACAAGATACTTATCCTAAGCAACCCCCAAAGCAAAATGCTAACTCAGAGTATTTATAACACTTCTCAGAGTCAGAAGGCATCACTGACTCAGTGCCTAATTAGAAATTAGCAAAAGGTGTGAAAGCCTCCCTGTGAGCAAGCCTCCCTGTGAGCAAGCCTCCCTGTGAGCAAGCCTCCCTGTGAGCAAGCCTCCCCTAAGCCAGCTTCCCTTAATGGGCTCCGCCTGAGGTCTGTTAATGGGCAGGGAAGCGCTTACACCCCATTAACATTGCACTGGTCTGGAGCCCTTCTCTCAGGTCCTCTTTGATTTTTCTCTGTGCCTTTGCTCATTCTATTCTGACTTCATTTGCTGTGCCCTTTGCACACTTATCCAGTGGTTTTCTCCATGACACCAAAAGGTTCTGATCCATCCTGAATGATAATACACATGCTATTGCTTACCACAGTGCCTGGCCAATAGTAGGTGCTTAATAAATGTTTATTGACTGACTAACACAGTCCACTGTGTAATGATAGCCTAGTCACCAAGGCTTCCGGGATCTTACCATCCTGGAGAGGCCAGCACTGTAGTGTAGCTCAGACAATGGCCATCGTGATCCTTTGTCGTTTACATCGCCATTTCCAGGCATGGGACTCTTCCACATCCACGATCTGATTTGACTTACTAGATAAGCCCAGGGGGAAGAGTGTAACATCTTCTTTGCTTTATACCAACAAAGAAGGTGCATTTCCCAGAGGGGGAACTGGTTTGCTTAGAGGCCTACTTCTAGTCAAGCCCCAGAATCATGACCCTACTCTTTGGCTTGGAGGGAATGAGTGAAAAAATCATTTAAGTGCTTTCTATGTGCCAGGGACTATGCTGAGTTCTGGGCATATGGATGCAAAAAGTAAGAGCCTCTGTTCTTAAGCTTACATTCTAACAGAGACAGATTCCACATCCAAGGGAGTGGCGTTTTGGTCTGGGAAGTCCTGGGGCAGTAGATAAAGGTATGAGGCAATTGACTGATCAATCATTGCTAGAGATTTGAGTACTCTATCCAGAAAAATAGGCAGAAAGGTTTCATGGGGCAGGAAGATGAGGGCCAGGGTGCGCTGTGGCAGCTTGGCTGGGACTTAGATATGTTGGTCTCTCACCAATCAAGAGGCAAGGTCAGAGGCTGAGCCACAAAAAAGCAGGAGGTAATGGTCAGTCGCACTGGGGTTTACTAGCTCAGTAGGAACTCTACCTCTTAATCCTCTCCCTCTACACCATTATTTCAGCCAGAGAAATAAGGAAGGAGAATGGTTTGGTCACATCTTTCCAGGGAAGTCAGCTATGAGGTAACCAGACATCTCCCAACAGGCAAGGGCAAAAGTATCTGCTTCCTTTATCCCTTGGTCCGAGTACAACCCAACCCTGCAGACCTCGTACAGCAGATGGCCTCCCTGAATTACACTGACCGGAGATTTTATGTCTTTATGGTCCACACAGAGTGGAAGCTGTTGGTCAAATGGACTTTGGGCCATGGACATACCCTCATCTCATCTCTTGACAATGCTTGAAGCCTTGCCAGCTTCAGGTCCCATGATATGGCCTTCAAGCATTGAGTTCCCTCTACACAAGGAGAGGAAGACTGTAAAGAGTGCATGTTGGGGGCACCTCACAAGGCTGCCCTCCCTGCCTCAGGGTGTGAGTGAGTGTGGTCTTGCCAGAAAGCTTCCCTTCCATCTCCCGTGGTGAGCTCATCAGCTCCCGGGTTCTGCTCACTTCTGTATCGATGACTTTCAGATCTACTTGTCCAGCCTTAAACTCTCCCTTGACCTCAAGACAGCTTGAAGTGGTTGTCTATCATCCCTGGTAGCGGCCCTTCACACACTCCAATAATCTGCCTCAGATCTCTCCCCATTCCAATCTACTTCTCGATTTGTCAGTTTTCTGACAACATTCCTACATATGCCCTGACTCAGCTTCACTGGGGCACTTGCTGTCTTGTGCAGGATGCGCCATCTCTCATCTCTGTTCATTTGAACTGGCTGTGCTCCATGCCTGGAATGCCATCCCCCACCCCTGTCTTTGCTTCCTGGCTTTCCCAGCTTCCTTCCAGACTCAACTCAAGAAGAGGCCCCTCCACCCCCACCCCCACTGCTGGAGTCTCCCCTCTGGGCTCACTGTCCATCCACTCTGTGTCCGTCCTGGAAGCACACAGTTATGAACGTGAACTTCTTGAGGGAAAAGACCTGTGGTTTTTGCCTTCTTTTGTATCCTTATAGCTGAGCAGAGGTTAGACCCAAAATGAGAGTGATCCTTGTTTAATTCGATGACTGGTTTGGGCAACTTGCAATGTGTTTGTGAGGAAAGATCCCCCTCTTGTGGCCATGTGCGGGATTGTTGCTTCTGACCTTCCCTGGCTCCCGTAACTGGTGGTAGATTCCTGAGTCTGCAGCTAGGTGTGTAGGCAAGCTGGGAAGGACCTGGGAGGCCCAGAGGTGCAGCCTGCTCATTTTACGGAGGAACGTAGTGAGGCCTGGGAAGTGGAGGGTGCTTGGCCTCAGCTGCATCAGGAGTGAGCATCACAGGGGGGGAGCAGGACGGCGTGTTCAGGTCGCAGAGCCAGCACTCTTTTCAGTGTGTTATGGAGAGATGTAGGGATCAGTGTGGGTCTAAAAGTACCTTAGGTGCTGACGGGCACAGCCCAGTTGCTAAAGCTCACGCAGAAGTCGTGAAAGACCACTCGCCTGATGAGTGGCAGCTGAGATTGGCTGGCTCGGCCTGTCCTCCCATTGGTCCATCCCTCTAGCACACGTGGATATCATGCTTTAATCATGTACCTCTAGGGTATATAAGGAGGGCGCTACAATACAATAAAGGACAGCTGCTATACACTTCTCTCTCGCCTCTGGTCTCTTCAGTCCCTTCTGAGAATACAGCCTAAGGCTGGCCCTCAGGCTACAGAGTTAAGGCTGTTTCAGAGAGAGACTGGCTGACTTTCCATTCTACCGGACTTCTCCAAATGTGATGGGGATTTATGTCTTTTAAAAATAAGAAACGAAAAAGAATTCAAAGTGAGTCCATTGCCAAGGCCAAGGCCAGAAGCACTCCTCATTCCTGGAGAGAAGGAGCTGTTCATGGGCACGCAGATGCAGTGGGTGGAAGCAGAGAATGGGGTGCGGAGATGGCTATAACATTCAGGGCACTGGCTGTGGGTGAAGTGGACATTGGGGAGGGGATCGAGGGGCCTTCCTAGTGCCCCTTATTTGGTGAACACCCTTGAGGGAAGGCCCTCTCCTGCCTATGGAGAAGGCTGGCAGCTTCCTCAAATATTGAGAATTCAAGGCCACACACCTGTTCAGGGCAAGGGGATGTGTGGGCGGTCACTGGTTCAGAAGGCTTTATTTAGAGGCAAGACAAGTTTTCCTTTGGTCAAAAAGGACAGGGACCTGCTGGACACATGATCCAGGGTGTGCCTTAGGAGAATGATGGCAGTGGGCTATTGTGAAATGAGGGCTTGAGGCAGAGGCTTGGGTTTGAATCCTGCCTCTGCTGCTTGCTAATGAGGCACTTGGACTGGGTGACTTCTACAGCTGTTCTAAAGTCTTCAGTCAAAGGGCCACACCTGAGGGCCTAGAGGGTTGTGAGTGATCTGGAGGCTGCAGGTTCCTGCCCCTGCCTTAGAGGGTCTGATGCCTTCATTTTTCAGGTGAAGAAACTGAGGCCCAGCGGCCTGCAGCGACTGGCCCAAGGTAAGTCAACCCCATGAGCCTTTATTAAGCATCTACTGTGTGTCTGTCCCAGCACACGGGGACACAAAGGAGGCAAAGGCAAGTCCCTGGCCTCAAAGAGCTTGCAATCTAACAGGAGAGATGTATAAGACCAGCTCTCAACAGGAGGGAAAGCATTAGGTTTAGGGGGATGGGCAAAACTTCTTGTGGAAGGTGGGATTTTACTGGAGACTTGAAGCAAACCAGGGAAGCCAGAAGTGGAGATGAAGGGGTCTACAGCTTCAGCTGGGGGAGGGGGGGGCAGGGAGGGACAGGCCAGTGCAAATGCCTGGAGGGAGGAGATGAGCAAGGGGCTGAGTCACTGGATCCAAGAGTCAGGAGAGGGGTGGGAAGGCTCTGGATACCAGAAGGGCTCTGGGGACCAAGCTGGGTAAAAGCAGGATGTTGTGTTTGATCCTGGGGGTGACAGGGCCCCGAAGGAATTTATTATACAGCTCTGGGGTGACGCAGCCTGCCCTGCACTTTGGGAATATCAGTTTGATAGGGAGAAGTGGGACGAGAGTGAGGCCATGCTGGCAGGCAGGAGGTCAAGCAGAAGGCTCTGCAATGGTCTGGGTGTGAGGTGCCAAGGAGAAGGGAGGAGATACAGACACAGGAAGGGCTAGATCGACAGCTCTTGCTTATAGATTGGATAGGGGTGTGTGTGTGTGAGAAAGAGCGAGGAGGCCTGAATGACCCTTAGGCTGTCAGCCTGGGAGACTGGAACCGTGGTGGGACCCTTGACAGAACCAGTGACGGGAGAATGAGGTCAGTTTTGGACATGTTGGGCTTAGGATGTCTACAGGGCGTCTCTCTGAGATGTCTGAGAGGCAGCTGGAGATTGAGTCTGGGAGTCAGCAGAGAGGTTAGGGTGGACAAATAGGTCTGAGCATCACTTGAATAAAGATGAGAAGGCCAGGGATCCAACCTGCAGCTGAGCAAGCATTGCCTCTGGAGGACCACGGACAATGGGACAGCCTCCTCCTCCTCCATTCCACAGTGAGGGGAAGCCACCTGCCCTCTGGGGAAGTATCTGCTGCTCTGGGCCAGCCTTCCATGGAAGGAACCCCCCTGGGGCCCAGCAGAGCCAGCCCCTCCCATTTCCTTGTGACAGCTTAGAAATGGTATATTCCTAATGTGAATCCCCATTCCATTAAGCCATGAATCTCTTGGTCTGGGATGAGATATTCAATAAGGACCTGGATTCGTGAGGGACTGGGGAGGATCTTTTGGGTGTAAGCTGGGCCCTGAAGGAGGAATGCTTAGTCTGTGCCTCCTGCCCCAGCTTTTGGCCTGTAAGGGACTGCAGGCTCAGCAGGGTCACCTTCAAGGGCCCAGGACAAAGCAGGGAATGGGGGCAGCTGGCAAGACATGGCCTAAGAATACCTGAATGTCCCCTGGGGCTGGAAGGAAAGAGGAAAGCAGTGACTTGGCAACATGCAGGACTCTCATGGCGCCCCCTCACTATCCTCATAACTTTTGCAAAATACCCCTCCCCCCCATCTGGCCTCCACTCCCCTTTTGTTGCCTCCCCCATTAAAATGTAAATTCCTTGAAGTCAGAGACTGGTTTCCCTTTTGTAGCTGAATGCCCAGCAGTCCCTGCAGTGCCAGGCACATTTAAATGCTCAGGGCATGCTGTCCATCCGTCCATCCATTCATTCATTTGTTCATTCCAGATGGGTGGGCATTTTAAACAAGGTAAGAAGACAATTGTTCCTGATCACCATTCCAGTGGTAGGACCTGACACCCTGTCCTGGGCACAGAATCTGGTGCAGGACACAAGTCTGAGCTCTGTGGACTGTGGGCTCTGGTAGAAGCCAGGCCTGGCCCTGAAACCTCCTGGCGGAGGTCAGTGGGAAAAACAAATTTAGGGTTTGAAATCAGAGGCTCTGTGTTCAGATCTTGTCTCTGACCCTTACTACCGGCATCACCTTAATCTCTTTCAGCCTGTTTTCTCATGAGCAGAATGAGGGGAGGAGACGGCCTCTAACATCCCTGCTGACTGGTTTCTTTGGCCTTTTCCTCTTGTTCTTGTGAGCTGATGCTGTCTCCAGCCCGCTTCCTAATTCTCCCCCACCCCATGTTCCTCACAGAGCCCCTTCTTGTCCCTATGACTTTGTCTTTAGAGGCTGAGGGAGGCCCCAGTCTGTGCATGCTCTCAGTGGTTGTGAGCACAGAACCGGGAGTGATAACCATAATGAGCTCCATGTCTAGAGATCCTTCAGGCTCATGGCCACTGAGCAAGAGAGGGTGCAAATTATCTCCATGTGAATGTGGAAGACACTGAGGCCCAGTGGGAAGTGACTTAGCCAAGGTCATAATTCGGCCATGCATTTCGGGGCTGTATGGGACAAAGACGATCTTTGCCTGAATAAAAATCAGCAGAGGTATCTCCAAGTAGAGACAGGAAGGATTTACTTAATTATTTCATCTTGCAAGAAGGGTGGTCTTGCTACTAGAGACAGTCTAGTAGGAGAGGCAAAATACAAAATGTAAAGCTTGCTTATATACCCAAAAGACCACCCCTTCTCCCCCACCCTTTGTCCTGTCCTGTTCCCGTTAATTAGGAACTGAGATGCACAACTTAACCACAAAAATCTGCTGGCGTTGCAGGTGAAATGTCAATAATACAAAAAAGCAGAAGGTACATGTCTAGTAGACATGAAAACAGACAGAATATGTCATCAGTATCAACTTAGATATGAAAGCAGAAGATGAGTGTTCTAACGATGTCAATACAGACACAAAAGCAGACAATACTTTATGAATCATGGGGATTTTAGGACACGGTGACCTGCCCAGAGTTCTGCACCAGGATTTCCAGTTTTATATTTGTCCAGGTCAGAGGTGGTCAGTGGAAGCAAGTCTGGCACATTCAGGCCTGCGGTTCAATTTGCAGGGTCTGTGCTGTCCCCTCCTACACTTAGCTAAACTTAGCGAAAACTTCAGCTTATGGTCATGGAAGGAAGGAGAGGGTCCCAGGCTCCTAGCCCAGGTCACTAAGTCTTTGGTGCTTTATTACAATTCTGTTCAGATTTCTGGAATGTTTCCCGAGAAGTTTTCACTTTTTATTCCATTCAGGGACCATGACTGGAGGCCAGGCCTGGCTGCTTTTGAAAGCTGTTTAGGAGAGTGGGAGTCTTTTCCTAGATTTTAATTAAATTCAAATCATAACATCTGTGATTCAGAGATGACTGGAATCACCTGCATCATCTGGGACCCCTCATTGTGTTCATAGTGCAGTCAGTTTTCAGTCAGCCCCACTCTCCATAGGCCCTCTGGGGTGTTCTTGGCAGCCATCCGGGGGTAGTTTGCCATTTCCTTCTCCAGCTCATTTTATAGATGAGGAAACTGAGGCAAGTAGAGTTAAGTGACTTGCCCAGGGTCACACAGCTTGTAAGTGTCTGAGGCTAGATTTGATCTTAGGTCTTCCTGACTCCAGGCCAGACACTCTGTCCACTACACCACCTAACTGCCCTCATTGTACAGTTAAGGAAACTGAGGCACAGAGAGGTTAAATGATTTCCTCAAGGTCACACCAGCAGTAAGGGTCAGAGGCACTCTGACTCCAAAGCCAGGGCACTTTCTGCTGTTCCACTGTCCAGCCCAGCCCAATCCAACCCAATCCAATCCAATTCACATACCTTCAGTGTTGGGAGGGCCCCCATTAGTAATCCACCTAACCTGGACCTGAGCAGAATTTCTGTGGATAGTATCCCCAACAAGTGTCTATTCAGCCCGTCTTTAAAGGTCTTTGCTGAGGGGAAGGCCACATCCCTGGAGGCTGCTACTTCCACTTGGGGAGGGTTCTCACTCCTGGGAAGTTTATCCTTTCATCAATCATAACTCACCTGCATTTAGTTCAGCATTTATTAGGTCCTACTGTGTGCCAGGCATTATTTCAGGTCTTGGAGATACAAAGACAAAGTTCAGTTGGTCCCTTGCCCCTAAGGAGCTTACATTCTGTTCTGAGCTGTTTTGTTCCGGGTATGGATAGCTAGGTAATCCAGTAGACTTCTGCCACAGAGTTGGGTCAGTGCGCCTGGTGCTTAGGCTGTCATCTCCAGGGCCTCCGAGAACCTATTCTTCCCTCCCTTGGCCCAGGCCCTTTGGAGATCCCGCCTGTGGTTGGTGTTACAGAAATAAATAATGGGCTTGGTGCTGCTGCTCACACAGGCTGGGAGTTCAGCAATGGACAAGAAAAAAGAAAAAAACAGCATGAGGGAGCCCGTGGTGTTCTTTCAAGTCCAGTAGGTAAGGAAGGGGAGGCCGCAGAAGAAGAACAAGGGGACTGTCTGGAGAGTGTAGCAGTAGAATGGGGGCTTCTGGCCACTCTGGGAGCAGCATTGCACACGGACCAGCAGGATGAAGTTGGATACACAGAGGACCAAGAAGAGGAGGAATAGGCGGATGACACTTACCATGTGGTATTGGAAGCATGTGAGCCACGAGCTGCCACCAGTCAGTAAGCCACAGGCCTGGCTGGGCACCAAGACCAGTGGCAGGGTCAGCGCCCACACCAGGGCACATGTACAGGCTGACATGTGCTTGGGCCGGTGGTGGCTCCACTTGGGGAAGAGGGCTGCCAGGCACTGCTCCAGGCTCAGGGCCACCAGCAGGCCCAGACCAGCTGCAAACCAGAAGAATGCGACCACCAGGTATTGCTACTGGGGGCCTTGGGTGAAGGTGAGGATGATGAACACAGTCTGGCAGCCCAGGAAGAGGAAATCAGCCCCCGCCAGGTGGAGGACATAGATGGAGAAGGGGTTCCTCTTCACTCGGAAGCCCAGGAGCCAGAGTATGAGGCCATTCCCCACTAGCCCACCCCATGAGGGAGAGGACAACGGTATAGAACGTCCTCCCGCTGATGAGATTCCAGAGACCGAACATGGTGACGTGTGGCTGTCCTCAGGCCCGGGAGAGTGTGGAGGAGATTTTGTGAGCCCCAGGTGTCCTCAGACAAATGCCACCGGGCACCACTGACCCCAGGACTCCTGTGAACAGAAGGGCAAAGAAGTTCAGTCATTCCTTGGCTCGTTCATACTAGCTCACATTCATGTAGCATTTTAAGCTTTGCAAAGAACTTTATCAAATGAGATAATCTTTGTGAAAAGCTCCTGGCTTAGTGTCTGGCACATAGTAGGCATCCGCGCTGTATAAATGTGTATTACCTTTCCTTTATAAAGATTTTCTCAAGTGATCCTGACAACCATCCTGGGAGGCAGGTGCTACTTTTGTGCCCATTCTACAGATGAGGACACTGAGGTGAGATGCTGTGGACTGAAGCAGGGGTAGAGAGGGCTCCTGGGAAGGGTTGGGCTGGGACTAGGGCTAAGGCTGCTTGGGTTTGGAAAGGCAAATGCCCTGGGGCCCTTCCGCTTGTGAGGGCCACAGCCTGATCTGCTAGAAGAGCCACCACTGACTGGGGGAAGGGAGATGTGGGTGTCATCTAGTCTAGGGCTTCTTTTGTGGATGAGGAAAGGGAAGCCCTGAAAGGTTAGGGGACTTACCAAAGGTCATACAGTCAGGTCCTCCAATCTAGCTGTCTTTCCCCTACACTATATATGATGCTTGCTTCTCCCTCCTCCTCTCTACTTCTCTGCTCCATATTGTCAAGTGAGATAATATTTGTAGAAAGTGCTTGGCACATAGTAGATGCCACAGAAATGCTTCTTCTCCTCCCCTTCTCCCTCCCCCTCCCCCTCTTCCTCTCTCCTTCTCTCCCTCTCTCCCTCCCTCCCTCTCTCTCCTCTCC
>JAQQSV010018690.1:0-11348 GCA_028646515.1 Pseudochirops corinnae | reverse complement strand
TAAGTATATATATATTCACACAAAGCAGACACAAGGTAACTTGTCTATATAAATATATATCTATATATTTGAGTGTATACATATATTCATATGTGTATAATGTAAGTTGCTTACAGGCAAGGACTATTTTATTTTTATATTTTTAAATCTCCAGTGCCTGGAGTATTGCAGTAATCTAATACATACTTTTTGAATGATTGATAAGGGGGTGTAAGGAACAAAAAGGTGACATGGCCTTATACTCTAAGACCTTAAAATCAAAGAGAAAGGCTAAGAAAACTAATAATAACTAATAACAATTCCAGGTAACATTTATTTAGCTCTTACTATATACTAGGAGCTGTACTAATTGCTTTATACTCATTATCTCATTTGGTCTTCATAAGAACTCTGGAAAGCAGTTGCTATTGTTTCTCCATTTTACAGATAAGAAAACTGAGGCAAGCAAGGGTTAAATAACTTTCCCAGAGTCACATAGCTAGTTAGCTTGGAGGCCACATTTGAACTAAGATTTTCCTGACTCCAAGTCCAGCACATTATCCTAGCTACCCCAACTACTCTAAACAACTACTATACAAGGCAGAAGATAAATGCCATGAGATAGGGAGATGGGCTACAAGAGTTTAAGGGAAGCAAAGAATATGTCCTTCCACCTAAACAGAGAAGGCTAATCAGGAAAGGCTTCATGAACAAGTGACGTTTGAGCTATGGGTTCTGTGCCATGACACAGGAGATCAAGGCCTTGGTGGAACCAGTTCGTATAACTTCTAGACAAAAAAAGATAAACAATCTCTAAAATATGTTTTTTATGTTTAGATCTTAATATTTTAAATTATATAATTTATGCTCACTTACATCAAGTCCTACACAAAATTCTATTCTAATGCCTCATTGCAGTGCAGAGATAACCCTAATCTCAACGGTTCTTCCAGGACAGCCACTCCCTAGGAGAGTCTGCCATATTGGAAAGTCTTTCAATACAGTCCTAGCAACTGAGTGTTTTTTTTCCTTAAAGAGGAACAGACTAGGTCTGCATGGAGAGGCTTTTCACCAAGTGATCACTTAGTGACTACCACTTTATCCATGGCAACTTCTGAAACAAAGAAAAATTTAAATAGCCGTCAACCTTTGTTCTTTTTATGTGGCAGATAGATGGAAAAGGAGTCAGAAGGTGCTAACATATGAGCACATATTAAATATATATATATATATATATATACACACACACACACACACACATCACGTGTGTATACACATGCATATATATGTGCCTATATATGTATATGTATATATGCAAAGGGATCAGCTATTTCATATACTATGAAGGATAAAAGATTAATGACCTTAGAACCAAGAAGAAATGGATTCAAGACTCTTCTACTTCATACATTCATCTTTTCAGTCTTTTAGGTAACTCTCCAAGGTTATAAGTTGCAGAGAAAATGCTGATCCGTACTGCTGGAAATCATGTCCTTATCTGGCAGTTGCTTAAACTAATGAAGTCCCAGGGCCAGTCCTTGTCCTTGCATCATTATTAATATGGTTCAGTTCTCCCAGGACTATGGCTGCTTCTTGCTTACTGCAGAGGTATCTCAAATTTTGAGGACCTCTTTAGAGTGACAAATTTATGATATCTAGATGCTCAAACAAAGAGGGCTAAGAGTTATATGCCATGGTCCATCCTTTTAATCAGCAAAGGTTCCATGAAGGAAGTGGAACTTCACTCATTAGGATAATGAAGACATAAATATTTTCATAATCAATCTAAAAATACTGCAGGAAGAGTATTTTCATGACTTTATGACTCTAACCCACTTCTCCACCCTTAGGACTTCAGGACCTTTCCATCTGCCCCGCAACTGAACTTTCTTATATGTGTTGTCTCTACCAATTAAGTTGTGAACTCCTTGTGAGCAAGGACTGTCTTGATTTCTGTTTGTAATTCCAGATCTTCTCACAGCGATCACAGTAAGGGTTTATAAATGCTATTTCATTCATTCATTCATTCATCCATCCATTCATTCATTCATATACAGTCAAGGAACACAATTAGTTCAAAGCACAAATATTTAATGAAATAGCAGAATAGGAAAAGTAGCAAGGGAATATTTTCCCCCCAAACCTGAGGCACACTCAACTATGGCTTACAAATACTACTATTGGAAAGAATGAATGCCTCTGTGGATTATTCATGAGGCAAACCCAAGTAGGCCAGGGCATGTTTATGTAGGGAGCATTTGTTTCTAATGCTGAAGGACTGCCTAAGATTTTAGTTGTTTTATCCCACTCCTACTAGGTGTGATATGTAGTTACTGCTAGGTGTTGCTCCATGAGAGTTTTAAGTGATTACTACTGGGAAGTATTCCATTGCTATTACTAACTTTTCCTTTTTTGCTTTTTTTTTGAAGGGGGGTCAGGGCAACTGGGGTTAAGTGACTTGCCCAAGGTCACTGCACCACCTAGCTGCCCCATGCACTGCTATTAGATGTCATTCCATCAAGCACATGACTACAGATTTTCTTTCTGTCACCAGCTTCTAGCTTCAAATGAAGCCCTCAGTTGAGAAGTTATCTCTTCCTCATAGGAGGAGAGATGAGCTCTGACATCTCTCTCTGTTTCTCTCTCTGTTTCTCTCTGTCTCTCTGTCATTCTCTGTCTGTCTGTCTCTCTCTCTGTCTCTGTCTCTCTCTCTCTCTCTCTGTCTCTCTCTTTCTTTCTCTCTCTCCCATGGATTTAAACTTTAGCTCTTTTAGTGAAGGAAGAAGGAACTTCACACTCCAAGTCATCAGTCATCAGGTTGGTGAAACCTGGGGGCTCAAACCTGGACATTACTATAAGACTCTCCTCGTTTTCAGAGAGAATTACTCCTGACTGTTCTATGCTAGCATAAGATAAATAAGAGCTTGGAAGAGTTTCTTTTGCTTGTTTTGTTTTTTTGGCTTCAAGAGATTACACATGCAATTCTAGACTTTATTCAGAGAGAGGTTCCAAGGGGAAGAGAAAGTCTTGAGAAGACACCTAAGAAGGAAATGATGCCTCAAGCATGTCCCAATTTCTGGCTTACTGTCCTAGATGCTTCAGAGAATTTCCTCTTGGGTGAGATTAGGAATTCTCTCAATTGATGTGAGATATTTTGCTCCCAGGAGGAGAACCCATTCACACTATGAATTGCTTGGTATATGCTGATCTGTGTAACTTTTCTGGTTTTTGTTTGCATTCAGTTTTTATAAATAGGTATATTTGCTATTCACTATTGTGATGGTCAGGAGTTTCGCAGTAAGGGAGTCAAGCCTTCAGGTATAAGTTGAGACACCCCTTTTCCATTAAGGAAAAGTGAATAGTAGGGTGACTTGAACCTAAAAAATCATTTTCCTTAGACTAGCAATATTTAGGGGGTACAGACAGATATAATTCTAGCCTAGTAACCCACTGTGAAGAGAGTAAAGTGGTCAACCTCCTACTCCCCTCCTGGCAGCAATTAAAGTCTCCTCTGGAGAGGGTAGCTAAAATTCTGGAACTCTATTTATGCCTTCCTTGGGGTTACATTTAGGCAATCTATGTAGACATACACATAACCTACAAGAAAACCACACAGGTGAACATATTATACTAAGAAAAATTCCTTACCTACTTTCTCTCCATGGAGGTTTAGTTCCCAGATTCTTAGATTTGTATGACTTTTCTCTCCAGGACAACTGAAGCCTCCACAGCCTAAACTCTTTTGGGGTATATAAAATTCAGTCAACTAAACAGTGCCCTCAGTCACTTAATATGTTATGGAACCTACTTCTGCCCAACAGGAATAATGTCTATGTCCCAAGCCTCTGAGTTTGGATTATAGAAAATCTCATATTATTTACGTCAGTTCCTGGTTGACAGGCAGCATGATGAAGGATAGAGAGACATCCTTAGAACTATGAAGACCTTAATTCAAGTCCTTATATATGCTGACTGTACAATTCAGAGCAAGTCTAGTAACCTCTCAATTCTCTCAGCAATTCTCTAAGACTACAAGTTACAAAAAAGATACCAACTTTCATTTGTAAGTGGGATTTCTTCATCTGGGAGTTCCTTTTATCAGTGGAATCTGGTCCAGGACCTATAATTATCCAGTTCCTGATTGCCAACCTTCAAAATTATTTTTAGGGTCTGACATTCAATAAACCACCAAGATCTGAGGCCTGGCAGTTTTCCTCAACCTTCAGGCTTTCTCATGCAAATGAAAAGTATGAGGGAAGGAAAGACTATAACAACAAACCAAGCCTGGTCCATAGGGAAGCATTGCCCTCCATCTCAAATATTTATTTCAAATTTATTCATTTATTACGGTTAGGCAGTCTAAGCAGCAGGCATTCCAGGCTTTGAGCTGCCCTATGTTATAAATTGTTCTTATCTCTTCATTTCCATAGCTCCCCAAGGACCTCTATTTGTCAACACTATTAGCCTTTACTCTGTATACTGAATGTTCTCAAATGCAGTGCAATTGCATTTCAGCCTTTTTTTTTTTTTTACCTGAATGCACTACTTTTGGACTTTGCTTTATTCTATACTATGCCCTGAATATGGTACCTTCTCTCCATCCCCTTCCCGTTTGCACCTTCCTTGTGTAGTTTGTCTTTCCCCATTAGATTTAAAGTCTTTAAAGTCAGGGACTGTCTTTCTTTTTTCTTGTTTGTATTCCCAGTGCTTAGCATAGGGCCTGCCACATAGTAGTCACTTAATTAATGCTTATTGATTGACTAACTTTGTCATGAATCTCTCCAGAGAAACAAAAGAGCGAACAACAGACTGGAGATACATATACCCCAAAGTGAAAAACAATCTAGAAGAAGAGAAGCTTTAAAAAATAACATTCAAAGGAAACATGACCAGGGGCCAAGATGGTAGAGTAAGAAGTAAATCACTGTAACTCTCTCATATTCACCTCCAAACAACCATAAAATAATGTCCAAAAACAAATCCTGGAGCAGCAGAATCAGCAAAAATATGGAGTGAAACAATCTTTTAGCCCAAGAAACTTAAAAGATCAGCAAGAAAGGTCCATCTCACTTAGATAAAAGGAAAGTGCATTCCAGGACAGGAAGTGCCCCAGCAAACCAGTAGCAAGACCCACCTAAGCAAACCAGGACATCCCCCCACCCCATGTACCTTAGAATAACCAGGGGAAATGGCAGACTCCACCTCTGAGAACCACCACGTGCTTCAGCGCAGCCCCAGGCAAACAGGCATCCTTCATCCTCCAGGGTCAGACCACAACGTGCTTCATTTTAGCCCCAGGGAAATGCAAAAATACCCACACCAGCCTCAGCATATGTCAGATACCATCAGTAGGACCCAGCTCAACATAAGCTGCAAGACTCTTACAGCCTCCAGCTGTGCTAGCCACCCCACATCCCCTCAGCATAGCAGCAGACACAAGGGTTCCCTGGGGGCCTCAGGGCAACATCAGCGCAGCCCCAGAAAAACAGCAAGGGCTTACAGTCACTGGCATAAGAAGCTTGAGACAATGCCCCTTCCACCCTGAGTGCAAAGCTCAAATTTAAAAGAAAGGGAAAAAGCAAAAAAAAAGATGAGCAAAAAATCAACAACAACAACAAAAATCTGACTACAAAAAGTTATTATGGTGACAGGGAAGACCAAGACACAAACTCAGAAGAGGACAATGTCAAAAACACCTAGAGAAAAACCCCAAACAAAAATGGGAAGCCCAGAAAGAGCTCATGGAAGAACTCAAAAATGAGATTAAACATCATATAAGAGAGGTAGAAGAAAAAGTGGGAAAAGAAATGAGAATGATGCAAGAGAATTATGAAAAAAAGTCAACAGCTCAGAAAATTGCTTAAAAAGTAGAAAAATTATCAAATGGAAAAGGAGATGCAAAAATCCTTTGAAGAAAATAACTTCTCAAAGAGTACGATTGGCCAAATGGAAAAGAAAGTACTAAAACTGAGGAAAACAACACCTTAAAAGTTATAATTAGGCAGGTGGAAGCTTATTACTCTATGAGACATTAAGAATCAAACAAACTCAAAAGAATGAAAAAATAGAGGAAAATGTAAAATATCTCATGGGAAAAACAGCTGGGCTGGAAAAGAGATCCAGGAGAGAGAATATCAAAATCATTGAACTACCTGAAAACCATAATTAAAAGAAGCACCCAGACAACATCTTTCTAAAAATTATCAAGAAAACTGTTCTGACATCCTGGAACCAGAGGGCAAAATAGACATAGAAAGAATCTGCCTATCACCTCAGGAAAGAGATCCCAAAATAAAAACTCCAAAGAACATTAAGGTCAAATTTCAGAAGTATCAGGTCAAAGAAAAAATACCATAAGTGGCCAGAAAGAAATAATTCATATATCAGGGAGTTACATTCAGGACTACACAGAAGTTGGCAGCTGCAGTCTTAAAGGATCAGAAGTCATGGAACATGATATTCCAGAGGACAAAGGATCTAGGACTATAAATAACCAAGAATCACTTGCCCAGCAAAATGAAGCATAATACACAAAAAGGAAAAAATGGTTATTCAAGGAAATAGAAGGATTTCGAACTTTCATAAGAAGTAGACCAGCACTAAACCAAAAATTTTACCTGCAATATCAAGACCCAAGAGAAGCATAAACAGATAAAAAGGGAAAAGAAAACATAAAGGATTCAATAGAGGTAAAATATATATGTCTCTACACAGGAAGATGATATTTATAATTCTTAAAAATTCTATCACTGATAGTACAGCTAGGTAGTACAGTACATAAGCAGAGGGTATGGGTATAAGGGAAATTTAAGGGAACATATTAAAAACATTAAAGGGTGAGAAAGAGGAGTACAATGAGTGCAGAAAAAAGGGGAGGTAGAATGGGATAAATTATTTCACATCAAGAGGTGTGAAAGACCTATTAACAGTGGAGGGGGAAGATGGAAAGGTGGGTGACAAGCATTGTTTGAAGCATAAACTCATCAGTATTGGCTCAAAGAGGGAATCATATACCCAATCAGTTGAATAAAGAAATCTATCTTAACCAACAGGGAAGTAGAGGGGGAGGAAATTAAGTAAACAGGAGGAGTAGATACTGACAGAAGGGAGGGCAGATTAGGAAAGGTGGTAGATAGAACCAAAACACTGGTGAGGAGGGATAGAGTGAAAGGAGAGAGAGTACTAACAGGAGGAAGAAGAGAACAGAGGGAAATAGACAGGTAGTAATTATAATTGTGAATGTGATGGGATGAACTTTCCCATAAAACAGAAGTGGATAACAGAGTGGATCAAAAACCAGAATCCTACAATATGATGTCTACAAGAAACACACTTGAAGTAGAGAGACATACGGTGTAAAGGTGAAAGACTTGAGCAGAGTCTATTATGTTTCAGTTGGAGTAAAAAAAGCAGAGATAGCAAGTAAAAGTAAAAATAGACCTAATTAAAAGAGATAAGGAAGGAAACTATATCTTGCTTAAAGGTACCATAGACAATGAAGCAATATTAACACTAGACATGTATGCACATATTTAGTATAGCATACAAATTCTTAAAGGAGAAGTTAGGTGAATTACAGGAAGAAATAGACAGCAAAGCTATACTAGTGGGAAGCCTCAACTGTCCCCTCTTAGAACGTGATAAATACAACCAAAAAATGAACAAGAAAGAAACTAAGGATGTGAATAGAATATTAGAAGAGTTAGATATGTCAGACCTTTGGCATGATTTAGATATAAAGGGTGATACCATAAGCAAATTAGAAGAGCAAAGAATAGTCTATCTATCAGATCTGTAAGGAGGGGAAAAATTCAGGACCAAACAAGAGATAGAGAACATTACAAAATATAAAATAGATAACTTTGATTATATTAAATTAAAAAGTTTTTGTACAAACAAAACCAATGCAACCAAGATTAGAAGGAAAGCTGGGAAACAATCTTTGCATATTTCTCAAATATGTAGAGAACTGAGTCAAATTTACTAGAATACAAGCCATTCCCCAATTGATAAATGGTCAAAGGATATGAACAGGCAGTTCTCAAATGAAGAAATCAAAGTTACCTATTGTCATATGAAGATGTGCTCTAAATAACTTTTGATTAGAGAAATGAATATGAAAATAATTCTGAGGAACCACCTCACACCAATCAGATTTGCTAATATGACAAAAAAGAAAAATAAATGTTGGAGAGGATGTGGCAAAATTGGGACACAGGACATTAATGTATTGTTGGTGTAGTTGTGAACTGATCCAACCATTCTGGAGAGCAATTTGGAACTATGCCCAAAGGGCAACCAAATAATGCATACCTTTGGATCCAGCAAAACCACTACTAAGTCAGCATCCCAAAGAGATCATAAAAAAGGGAAAAGGACCTACAGGTACAAAAAATGTTTATAACAGCCCTTTTCATGGTGGCAAAATATTGGAAACTGAGGGGATGCCCCTCAAATGGGGAATGGCTGAACAAGCTGTGGTATATGAATATAATGGAATACTATTGTGCATTAAGAAATGATGAACAGACAGATTTCAGAAAAACCTGGAAAGTTTTGTACAAATTAATGCAAATCAAAATGAGCAGAACCAGGGAAACATTGTACACAGTATCAGTAACATTGTGCGCTGATCAACTAGGAATGGCTCAGCTCTTCTCAGTAGCACAGTGATCCAAGTCAAGGACAAAGGACTCACAAAGGAAAATATTATCCATATCCAGATAAAGAATTGATGGACTCTGAATGCATATTAAAGCATATTTTTTTATTTATGTTATTCTTTCTTATGTTTTTCTTTTTTATCTGTTTCTCCATTCATAACTGTGACTAATAATGGAAATATTTTTGCATGATAGCACATGTATAAACTATAATAAACTGCCTACCATTTCCAGAAGAGGGAGGGGGAAGGAGGAAGGGAGAAAAATTTGCAACTCAAAACCTTGCAAAAATGAATGCTAAAATTTTCTTGACATGTAAGTGGGGAAAAGTAAGATACTTTTTTAAAAAAATGAACAATTGTATTTCAATTTAAATATTCTATAATTCAGACTTTCAAAACTCATTCAGATGAGCCAAAGTTATATGGCCCATAATAAGCAAACCTACAAATACAAAGAGACCTAAGACATTTAATCTCATGGAAGAGAAGGGAGGAACTATTCATATGTGGATTATATGTTGAATTCCCAGCATTTTCTTATATATTGAAGATAGAATAGTTTTCCCAAAGCAGAATAAAAAATATCATTGACAAAGTCAAGAAAAGTTATGGTACAGAATGGGAAACATGTATGAAAAAGAAGATATTTAGCATACATTGATTAAAATACATTTTGAACAATTCTCCTGCAAATTTATTTAATATAGAGAGCCATTTCCATTCCCTCTAGTCTACTTAATGATTAACTTGAAAAGAAGGGGAATTTGGAGGATATTTTTCTTTGTCAATTCTGTCACTCAAAAGCTTTTGGGATCAGTGCTTTTAAGTAGTTTTCTGAGTAGAAAATAAGAGTTCAATAATAAAATGACTCTCACTGCTCATATTCACCTCACCTAAGAGTAGTGAGCAAGAAACTCCATGACAATCAAGCCTACATCATGCCACTATGGAGACTGGTGGTGACCATTACAAATGGGTTTTAACAAAATAGGTCTTAAGCCCAAATGGTTATGTAACAGCTCTAACTTTTATTCCTTTTATCCATCCCATTTTCAAACCCATTGAGTTGGTCTTGAGATTAAGATTTGGTAAGGAAGAAAATGTAAAAAAAAAAATCCATTAGCCTGGATTGAATTTAAGATAAAGAAGAAATCAAATAGATATCTAAAATAAAATAGATCTTTTAGAGTAAAATGTTTTCAAGGTCTTTCATTTGGAAAGAGATAGTAATCTTTTTAAAAATCATAGTTCTAGGAGACTTAGCAAAGGACGACAAAGAAAGGTCAGGACAAGGCAGAAGAAAATGTCATAATGTGCTAGAAATACCAAGAAAATGGATTATATATTGCAGCTAATTCAGCAACAATATTTTATTAAATGTCTGCTAAATGTAGGTAATGTGCTTAAATAGTGAAAATACAAAGATAGAAACTAACAAGTTCCTCACCTTAAGAAGCTAGCATTCTATTTGCACCCATGAAATCACTGATCTAGATAAGCAACCATCTAACTTTATATGGCTTAAAACTGCACTTAAAGTTTTGGGATACCCTACATATCACATATATAAATGTAAAGCCATATACTTTGTTTTTTTTTTAATTTTTAAATTGATTTGTTTATTTACTTTTAGTTTACAAGATTCAGTTCCAGTGTCCTTCGAGTTTCAAATTTTCTCCCCTCCATCTCCCCTCCCCCCCCACTCCCATGGCTGCATGCAGTCAAGTATAGGATCTGCAAATATTTTCACGTTGGATATTAGTCTGGTTGTATAGAAGGGTCACAACCAATGGAGTGAACAATGGGAAAAAGGAAACAAAACCAAACATGGAAAAGAGGGATAGCATGTAGGTTGCTTCAGTCTCCATTTAAACTCTGTTCTTTCTAGATCTTTCTCTGAATGTAGGTATCTCTCTCCATCCTGAGACTTGTAGAGTTGTCTTATGACTGTACGTTGCTGAGAAGAGTCCAGTCTATCAAGGTTGGTCATCACACATACGATGTGTCTGTGATTGTGTACACATTTCTCCTGGCTCTGCTCTTCTCACTTAGCATCAGTTTGTGTAAGCCTCTCCACGTAAATATGAAGTCCATCTCATCCCCATTTCTTATAGCACGATAGTATTCCATTACATTCATATACCACAACTTTTTTAGCCATTCCCCAATTGATGGGCATCCCCTTAACTTCCAGTTTTTTTGCCACCACAAAGAGAGCTGCAATAAATATTATTGGACATATGAATCTTCCTCCCGCTTCTGTGATCTCTTTGGGATACAAGCCCAAAAGTGGTGTTTCTGAGTCAAAGAGTATGCAATTATTTATAGCCCTTTGGGCATAGTTCCAGATTACTCTCCAGAATAGTTGTATCAAGTCACAACTTCACCAACAATGTATCAGTGTTCCAATTTTTCCACATGCTCTCCAGCATTTGCCATTTTCCTGTTTTGTCATCTTAGCCAATCTGGCTGGTGAGATGTGGTACCTCAGAGTTGTTTTGATTTGCATTTCTCTAATTAATAGGGATTTAGAGCATTTTTTCATATGCTTATAGATATCTTTAATTTCTACCTCTGAGAATTGCCTGTTCATATCTTTTGACCATTTATCAATTGGGGAATGACTTGTATTCTTATAGATTTTACATAATTCCTTGTATATTTTAGAAATGAGGCCTTTATCAGAGACACTGGCTGTAAAAAT
>JAQQSV010018689.1:0-11349 GCA_028646515.1 Pseudochirops corinnae | reverse complement strand
CTATCTATCTATCTATCTATCTATCTATCTATCTATCTATCCATCTATTCATTGATCTATCCTATCCTATCCTATCCTATCATATCCTATGAACTCCCTAGGGGGAAGTCAGGACATGAACTCAGATCTCCCAATTGGGAAATCAGCACAGGCCCACAGCTCCTTCCACTTTCATAGGTGAGTAGGGCAGGAAAAGACGTGTTACTCCCTAAAGATGCTTCCAGTAGGGCATAAGGATCCTTAAATTTGAAAACAACCCTAAATTCTAGCTTTCACTGCAGAAAGACACACCTTCTAAAGACTTGCCTCATCAGGTAAATACGCCTGAATTGTTGAAGACTCTTTTCTAATCTGTTCAGTTGAAATAGGTCAGAGGTATTGAGCAAGATGATCAGGGCAAATTCTTTTTTTCCAATAAAATAGTGATGTTTGACTGAGGAAATTAAAGAAAGGCTGAAAGAACACCAGGAAGTGACAGTGTTTCTGGTCTTCCATTTACCCGTTCCATATCAGTGCTACCCACTGGGGTAGGACAGCATACAATTCAGATATAAAATATCATGGGTGCAGGCTGGTGATTGAGTTCATTCTAAAAAGAGATGCAACATGGACAAAATTCAATATCCAGTTGTCTTCTTATTCTGTTCAGTAAGACTGACAACAAGAAAAAGCGACACCACAGTTTATGACCTTGTGCCCCCTTATACCTTGCCAAGGTTCTGTTTCCCCTCCTGTTCCCCTTCACATACTGGAGGATGGGATGAGGTGGAGAGAATGCTCCTCTGTCTGAGATTCATTAAGATCCTCCTAACATCATTTGGTCTCCTTGTCGCATATAATTGTCACCAAACATTCTTTACTTAGATTTTAATTTGGCCAATTAGAGTCCCTATCGAAGCCTACCCTCCCTTTAGCAAATAGCCTGCTGTGAGTACATAATAAATGTTAAGTAACATTAATATTTCTCTTGTTGGGATGTTTTCTTTCCCTTATAATGAATTATAATTGGAGGAGGAATCCTCTGCAATAATATTTCAACTTTTTAATGAAAACTGTTATATTTAGTACCTGAAAATAGCTCTTCTAGCATAAGACATTATGTTGCTATTAAGTTCACTTTAAATTGTTGATGTATAGCTGGGTAGAGTGGCTGAGGGAACACATGTAGCCCTACGGTTCCCGTAACCTGTGAAATTTAAACATAGTTGTTGGAGTAAGTCACCTATGAGCTAGTGGTGCTTCTTAGGGTACAGAGAGAGGGCTTGCTGATTGAGTTATGCAGATCACTCAAATTCATTTTGATGGTTTACATTTTAATCATTCTCTCATGGTATTATAATAGTAATTGGTGTTGTTTAATCTGCTATGCTGTTTAATGCCCTGGGACTTCTGGGAATTTCTTTCAATCCATTAAACGCTAACCTGTACTCAGTGAAAGAAACATCTTGCTCTGCAACTTCTGTCCTCTTCTTGTGACCCGTCCCCTTTCTAATTAGTTGAGACTCCCCAGCCCACTAGTAGTAACTGATCTAACCTTGCTCCTACTCACTGCAAAGGCCGAGTGTCCCCAATGAGAAGAGAGTCAGGTCAAGGCCTCTGGAGAGCTGAGGGTTGAGGGGCACAGAGCCAACGCCCTAATACCATTTTCCACCCACCCCTCTCACTGCAACTGCACATATTCATACACACTCCATGTGGGACCAAGATAGGAAACAGAGCAGAAGAGGATTATAACTTTGTCTTCAAGGTCATGCTGAAAGGGGAATCTGGAGTGGGGAAGACCAACCTATTGTCAAGATTCACAAGAAATGAGTTCAGCCATGACAGTCGGCCAACCATTGGGGTAGAATTCTCTACTCAAACTGTGTTGCTAGGGACAGCGGCTGTCAAAGCCCAAATCTGGGACACAACTGGCCTGGAACGATACTGTGCCATCACTTTAGCATATTGCAGAGGGGCAGTTGGGGCCCTTCTGGTATTTGACCTAACCAAACACCAGACCTACACCGTGGTGGAGCACTGGCTGAAGGAGCTATATGACCATGCAGAGGCCACCATCATCATCATGCTGATGGGCAATAAGAGTGACCTGAGCCACGCCAGAGAGGTGCCCACCAATGAAGCCTGCATGTTTGCTGAAAATAATGGACTCCCTTTTATTGAAACCTCAGCTCTTGACTCCACTAATGTTGAGCCGGCTTTCGAAACTGTCATCAAAGAGATTTTCACCAAGGTGTCCAAGCAGCAGCAGAACAATGCCCATGCCAACGCAGTCACTCTGGGCAGTACCCAATCTGGGCAAGAGCTGGGGTCTGAGGAGAAGAAGGCTTGCTGTATCAGCTTCTGAAGTCAGCTGGTGACCTGAGTATCTTGGCCTGAAGCCTCTCCTGTTTAACCTGAATTTCCTATCATTCTCTCCCCTTGAGTCTCAGCCTTAAAAGATACCCCTTCAGTTGAACCCTCACTAAGCAGAGAGAGAGGGAGGGACCCAAGTGTCTAGAAAGCCATTTCTAGTTTTATTTGGGGATCTGTGACTGATCGCTTTCTTAGAGTGTTAGGGGAGTTTCTATAGCCCAATTCCATACCCCTTCCCTATTACTCCTGTATGTTTTTTCTCATCTACATGAGATTAATTAGCTTTTGGGATATTTCTGTACCCTTTGAGAAGGTCACCTGGCCCTAAGCACCTTACTCTCACTCACCCAAGAATCCAGGATACTATTGCCTGCTTGTTTTACTTTGTTGCCCTGAGCCCCTCCAGTAATGCCTCCCTGCTCCCCAACTATATCCCACCAATACAAACTGTTTTATAACAAGGGTGAAAGAAAGGAAGGAAGAAAGAAAGAAAGAAAGAAAGAGAGAGAGAGAGAGAGAGAGAGAGAGAGAGAGAGAGAAAGAAAAAAAGAAAGGAAGGAAGGAAGAAAGAAAGGAAAGAAAGAGAAAGAAAAAAGAAAAGGAAGGAAGAAAGAAAGAGAGAGAGAAAGAAAAAAGAAAGGAAGGAAGGAAGAAAGAAAGGAAAGAAAGAGAAAGAAAAAATAAAGGAAGGAAGGAAGAAAGAAAGAAAAAAAAGAAAGAAGGAAGGAAGGAAGAAAGATCTCCATTGCCTCCACCATTTCAGAATTCAAAGATATCTCCCATTGCTCCAGATTCCAAATACGTTTCTCATTGCCTCCACTATCCCATCATCTAAAGATGTTTCCTGTTTCCTCTATCCATTTCAGTGTCCAAAGAAGCCTCCTGCTGTACCCAGAATGTCAAGACAATCCCCACTGTCGCTACTATCCCAGAGTTCAAAGACACTTTTTGCTACCCCTACAATTCTCACACCCCAAACCAGTGATAGGTCTAAAGTTAATATTATTAGTGGACCCCAGGCTGTCAAAAGGGTGGAGAGTTTTAAAGTTTTTATTTGCCTGAGGGTTTTTGTATTCTCTTCCAAGAAAGCTCTGAACCAGTTTCATAATTCAGCTTCTTTCTTTCCTTGTGTGTGTGTGTGTATGTGATCTCCATTGCCCCTCAGACTCAAAAGTTAATGTACAGACACTGAGGTTAATTGATCTCAAAGCTCCCTAAATTAAGGCACCTAGAATCCCACTCTGAGAAATACAAATGCTTTAAAAACAAACAAGCACACAAAACCAAAGGCTTAAAAAAGCAAGAAAGCTGCAAAAGCTTCAGGGATAAAGGGATGATGGGAGAGACCTGGCTCCCAGCTGCTGAGCCATTCCAATACTGTCTAACCTTGAACTCCCTCTGCCTCCCTCCACCCCCATCACTCTAGCTGTACAATCGCGTCAGTGAGACACCTCACGAAAACCAATACAGTATGTATCACAGACCTGCGGAAATAAATGACCCGAGCAGAATGGGAGAAACAAACTCACCAGGAACATAAATAACCATTATGGGAACCTCAGTATGACTGCAAGGTATTAGGTCCAAAATCTGATTGATGCATTGCAAAGATATATAAGCAGCTGTAGATATTGAAACTATCCAGTCCCAAACTATGAACCTCAACATTTTCCAATTTATTTTATTTTGTCAAAATATTCTACTTTGCCATGTAGGACAACAGAGGTCAGGGCTAGGAAATAAGATTCCCCTGAGGTTTATGGCCATTATGGGTTCCCATGAATGTCCCAGTCTAGTACAATGGCTTGCCCCACAACTAGAAGGCGCCGTAGGGGTCATTCAGTCCAACCCCCTCATTTCACTGATGAAGTTACCAAAACCTAGAGAGGCCACGTGACTTACCTGAGGTCACACAGGTACCAAGAGGGCCCAATTTAAAGGTTAATTTGGTATTTTAGATTAAGTAGACGTGTGCCTTTCTGCAAGTTCAGTTTTCTCATCTATGCACTGGAGATCCCTTGAAGGTCCCTCTCAGCTCTAGAGTTCTGTACTTGTACACTTCTAGATCAGAAAACCTTCAAGGGAGAAGATGGGGAGAGAGGGAGGAGTACATACATCATCCAGTTATAACTCAAACTTTTGTATGGAGGACTGACTTTGGTGTACAAGAAGAACACAATGGAAAACCAATCCATCAATAAAAATTTATTAAGCACCTACTATGCTCCAGGCACTGGGAGTTAAACTAAGTTTAACTTAGGGAACTTTGGGAAGTTTTAACTTTGGGAAGTTAAACTAAGAAGATGATTGCTTTGAGGGCAGATTTTCTAGGTCCTTCGGTCTTCTGTCTCCTTTTCCTCCCTCCTTTTCTTTATATCTCTTCCATTGTACTTATCAGGAGGCAGCTAGCTAGGTTTGGAGTCAGGAATACCTGAGTTCAAATTCTGTCTTAGACGCTTACCAGCTATGTGATTCTGGGCAAGTCATTTAACCTTTGTTTGCCTTAATCTAGTGAAGGAAGAAACGGCAAACTACTCTAGTATCTTTGGCAAGAAAGCCCCCTGGACAGTGCGGACCACAGGGTCACGAAGAGTGGAACAGGACTAAATAACTGAACAACAACATTGTACTTATGTAGTTACACATTGTACCCATCTGTGTTGTATATAATCTCCTTACTGAAATGGAAGTTCTAGTAAGTTCCATAACTCAGTATCCATGCCTTATCTAAACTGTATCCCTGCCCTCTCTTCCGAGCACAGCGCTCTGCACACAGTAAACACTTATTAATTTATTAAATGAATTAAACAATGAATATTACTCACTGCTTCCTATATTGTTCACTACTGCCATAAGGGCAAGAAAAGGAAGGTAAAACTCAATTTGTAATATTTTCACTATTTAGGTTTTTAAAAATGAATGGGGAAGGCAGCTTTGGATTTGTCATAGATTTTGTCACTCTTTGTCCCCGTTAACAAAGATAAGTTAGAGTTATCTTTCAGCTAAAATGTCAATGTGATATACTGGATAGAATGCTGGACCTGGAATCAAAACCTACTTCTGACAGTTACTAGTTATGTGATCATAGGCAATTCCCTTCACATCTCTGATATTTAAGCAAATCTGTAAGCCTTAAAACTCAGCTACTGAGTCACAGGTAAATCGCTACCTGCCTTGGTGGAAAGGGCTCTAGTACTGAAAACATCACAGAATGCAAACTCCTTGACAGCAGGAACTGTCATGATTTTTGCTTATAATTAATATAATATCCCCAACACTTAACACAGAGCTTGACACATAGGAAGTATCTAATAAATGCTTATCGACTGATAAGACTCTTTTACGTTGGCATTGATATGCCACGTTAAACTAACAAGACTAGATTTATTTTTTAAAAGCATAAAGATGATAAGTTTCAATCTTGTCATGCTAAGGAATGAATTGGCTAGCTCTCCATGTGCCATGTTTTATAGGCTACAAATATTGGATCCTCCCACATCATTGTGTTTCAGAAAAGTGGAAAAAGCCTTTAGAGAATCACAGAATTTCAGACTGAAGCTTCAGAGATCATCTAGTCCAACCATACCTGCATACAGATCCCCTCTGCAACAGACTCAAAAGAGTGATTATCCTAGCTTAGCTTGAAGCCCTCTAATAATGAGGAATCCCATCTCCTTTTGTAGTGTATTTCACTTCTGGATAGCTCTGGTTAGTAGGTTTTTTTCTTTTATTGAGCCTCAATTTCTCATTTTAGAACTTCTGTCCATTGATTCTGGTTCTGGCCTGTAGCACTTAGCAGAACAAGTCTGATCCTTCTTCCAGGTAACAGTTCTTCAAATACTTGGAATCGGTTACCTCTGAGTCTGCTCTAGGCTAAACACTCCCAATTCCAGGAAATGATCCTTTTAAAGGAAAATGTCAAGGTTTTGGCTCATCCTACCCCATCCTAAAGGGAACGAGCCTGTCTTAGAACCTTGGAAATAATTATCAGATATTAAATTAACTTATTGGTTTCCTTTTCTATCATAGTAGGAAGTTCGCATTGCTGCAAAGAACCGATGCTTTTAGTTCTCATGTGTAGGAAATAATGCTTGTTCAACACACCTTCACTTTTTTTTCCTGAAGACGTTTTCTAAATCACCAAGTTTATTTGGTTATATCTTTAGTGAGATACAAGGACTACAATGCTCCCTCCTAAAAGGTATCTGAAGCAACACTTTACAAACACATTCCTTTGCAGGTGGGGCTCAGATCAAGACTTTGCTGAGGCTATTTGTACAGTCTTTTCCTTTTTAGAAAGGTCATGCTTTGAAGACATGTAGTGAGGCCTATTCTCCCAATCCCAATTCTATTGACAGCTCAGATCCCCAGATCATATCTGGATGCTACATCTCTCTACTCAGGATTCAAAAGAAAGGTAATATCTATCAAAATATTCAGAACTGCTTTTATTTTGGTGTAGTGGCAAGGATTGGAAACATATAGATGTTCAATGAATGGGAAATAGCTGAAAAAAATGTGGAGCATGAATATCCTTGAGTATTACTGCACAGTAAGAGATGATGAATATGAGGAATTTAGACAAGCATGGGAAGACATATGGACTGATGGAGAGTGGATTAATCAGAACTAGGAAAACAGTATACACAATGACTACTACAATGTAAATAAAAGAATAATGACAAAAGGAACTGAATGTCATATAATTATTATGACAAACTTATCCTGGAAGGAACATTGAGACAATTCAGTTTCTTCTCTTCATTACAGAGGCAGGGCACTATGGATGTGAAATGTTGCATGGACTATGACATTCTGGTGATAAGTTGGTTAGTTCTACTAAAATGCTTCTTTTCTCTTAAAAAAAGTTGTAAGAGATGGTTTACACAAATTTATATAAACACAAAATGCCTCAGTAAACTATGATTTTTTTTTTTTAAAAAAAGGTTACATGCCAATGTGTGGGGGAGAGAGACAGACAGAGAGACAGAGACAGACAGAGAGTGGGAAGGAGAAAGAAAGGGAGGAAAGGAGGGAAAGGGAAGAAAAGAAGGAGGGAGAAAGGAAGGAAATAAGAGAGATTAAAAGGTGTGAGGGAGAAAGAAAGGGAAGGAGGAAAAGAGAGAGGGAGGAAGGAAAGAGAGGAGGAATGGAAAGGGGAAGGAAGGAAGGAAGGAAGGAAGGAAGGAAAGAAGGGAGGGAGGAAGGGAGGAAGGAAGGAAGGGAGGAAGGGAGGAAGGGAGGAAGGAAGGAAGGAAAGGAAGAAGGAAGAACATTTTTTACTATTGTTGGAAGGGGTATAATGGAGCTACCCTGAAACAACCAGTTTGTGCCAGAAATCAGATAAAATCACTAGTGGACAAATGAAAGAGAGATTCCTTGTTGTTTCTGTACACATTCTCAAACTATCTTGCCCTGACTGCTGCAGACTACTGTTAACTTCACCCTGTTTTGGACAGGAGCAGTCAGAAGTAAAATCGTCCAAAGCTACTCCAATAAGGTAGGGGAAAAGGGATACTTTTGGAAAATACATTTAAAAAAACCCAGAAATTAGTGAATGTCAATAGGATAAACCCATTCCATGTAGTTAATCATGGCACTTTCCAAATTCCACTTTAACCTGTTTTGGTCCTCCCTTTTTGTCCATAGAAAAATGCTCACTCGGAGCTAAAGGAAATCCTTAACCATTTCTTTTGCTTGGATGTATGACCAGACAATATTTTATGATACAAAGAGCACAGAATCTCAGAGCTCTGGAGGTTGTCTAGACCATTCCCTTGCCTACACCATCTTCATGACTTATCTTCTTGCTTAGATAAAAAAAAAATTTCAATTCCTTTAGCTGTTTCTGTAGTTCACATGGGAGGAGTCTTGCCACAAAAATAGATGTTGAATGACAGAACAGTGCCTTCCACACTGTAGGCTCTCTGTGAATGTTTATAGTATTAGTGATGATGGTGGGGACTATGATGATGAAGGTAATGTACAATACGATGATGATGGTCCTCTTGGTATTGGTGATGATGTGATAATGATGAGGTAATGTGCTATAATGGTAAGAACAAGGTTATTTAGAGTCAGGAGAAGTCTGGATTTTAATTCTGTTTTGGACATTTACTGGCCGTATGATCACAAACAGGACCGTTAACCCCTCGGAATCTTGGTTTCCAAACCTGTAAAATGGGAATAATAATGCCTCATAAGGTTGTCAGGATCAGGCAAGATAAAATATGCAAAGTGTTTTGCAAATCTTAAAAGACTATGCAGATGTCAGCTATGATGATGATAATCATGATGAATAATGGTACAAAATGCACTAGATTAGGAAAGTTTTTAGCAGGAACACATAGAAAAACGGTTCATTTCTTAGAAATGAAAACACGAGTGTTCCTTATAAATTCCTTTTGACAGCCTATGAATAAGAGTGAGCTTTAGTCTTTAAAAATTTTCTTATTTTATTATGAACTTAAGAAAAGAGCATTTCAATGTACTAAAAAGAACAAAAAAGGAGGAATGTATATGAAACTGTGAGTTTCTGTTATATATGATTTAGGTTATAACAAAGTTGTTCTGTATATGTCCCTCATTTGTTTTTTTTCCCTATGTATTTTGTTTTGTAAATTTTTTTTCTGGTCCTTTTTTTGGAGGGGGAAGGTGGGACAATTGGAGTTAAATGACTTGCCTGAGGTCACACAGCTAGTAAGTATCAAGTATCTGAGGGCATATTTGAATTCAGGTCCTCCTGACCGCAGGGTCAGTGCTCTATTCACTGTGCCACCTAGTTGCCCCTTCCCCGTGTATTTTAAATATTTAATTAATGACTTTTCTTTTTTTTTTTTAAATCTCTATCATTACCCACTAACTGCTCCCTCCTCCCCTCCCTGAAAGCCTTCCTTTACTACAAATACAATCAAATGAACTAAATCAACAGTTCTATTCTTGATGTTAAATAATGTGCCTAGGTCCTTTCAGTTTGTGGGAGATTTGCAGTTACTATGTGAAAAATTTTATTTATTTCCCTAAACAATTGAAAAGATCATAGGGTCATAGGATTTAGAGTCAGAAAGCTGTGATAATCTAGTTTAATTCCTTCATCTTAAAGAATGAAGATGAAGAAACTGAGGCCTAAAGAGTTCAAGTGACTTCTTATTGCTCAGTGGCATCCAACTCTCTGTGACCCTATTTTGGGGTTTTCTCGGCAAAGATCCTGGAGTGGTTTGCCATTTCCTTCTCTGGCTCATTTTATTTTATTATTTTTTAAATTGAATTTTATGGTTATTTTTAGTTTACAACATTCATTTCCACAAGATTTTGAGTTACAAATTTTCTCCCCATCTGTCCCCTACCCACCACTCTAAAACAGTGATCCCACTAAATACTCCCTCCCCCAATCTTCTCTCTCCTATCTCATCTCCCATCTCTCATCTGACTTTCCAGTAGGGCAAGATGGATCTCCATACCCCAGTGCCTGTATATCTTATTTCCCAGTTGCATATAAAAAAAAAATAATATTAAAAAAAACCATTTGATTTTAAAACTTTGAATTCCAGATTCTTTCCCTTCTTCCTTCATCACCCACAATTACTGGGGAGATAAGCAATTCACTATAGGTTGTACATGTGTACATGTGTACCCAAGACATTTCCGTAGTGGATATATTATGAAAGATTGACTGTATTTCCCTCCATCCTATCCCACCTCCCACTTGTTCTGTTTTCTACTTTGACCCTGTCCCTTTTCAAAAGTGTGTGCTTCCAAACTACCCTCCCCCCCAATCTTCCCTCCCTTCTATCATCCCCCCTCTTATCCCCTTCCCCTCTACTTTCCTGTAGGGTAAGATACCCAATTTAGTGTGTATGTTATTCCCTCCTTAATCCAAATTCAGTGAGAATAAGGTTGACCATTTCCTTTCACCTTCCTGTTCTTCCCCTCCATTGTAATGGTTTTCTCTTGCTTCTTTAATATGAGGTAATTTACCCTATTTTGTCTCTCCCTATCTCCTCTCATTATTTTCCTCTCTCACCTCTTAATTTTATTTTTTAAATATCATCCCTTCCTATTCAACTGATCCTGCGCCATTTGTCTATGTATACCTGTACACATATAGACACACACTCACATATGTATTCATACGCACACATACATCCCTATATAGACATATATATGTAAGTATACATACATACATACATACACACACACACACACACATACACATTTATATTCCCTTCAACTATCCTCATACTGAGAAAAGTTTCATAAGTTACAATTATCATTTTTCCATGAAGGCATATAAATAGTTCCATTTTGATAAGTTCCTTATGATTTCTTTTACCTGTTTACCTTCTCATGCTTCCCTTGCCTCTTGTATTTGAATGTCAAATTTTCTATTCAACTCTGGTTTTTTCATCCAGAATGCTTGAAAATCCTCTATTTCATTGAAAGACCATATTTTCTCCTGAAACATTAGTTTTGCTGGGTAGGTGATTCTTGGTTTTACTTCTAGCTCCTTTCACCTCCAGAATATCATATTCCAAGCCCTTTGAGTCCTTAATGTAGAAGCTGCTAGATCCTGTGTTATCCTTATTGTGTTTCCACAATATTCAAATTGTTTCTTCTTGGCTGCTTGTAATATTTTCTTCTTGATCTGGGAACTCCAGAACCTGGCTATGATATTCCTAGGAGTTTCTTTTTGAGATCTTTTTCAAGAAGTGATCCATGAATTCTTTCAACTTTTATTTTGCCCTCTAAAATATCAAAGCAATTTTCCTTGAGAATTTCTTAAAGGATGATTTCTAGGTTCTTTTTTTGATTATGGCTTTCAGGTAGTTCAATAATTTTTAAATGATCTCTCCTGGATCTATTTTCCAGGTCAGTTGTTTTTCCAATGAGATTATTTCACATTGCTTTCTATTTTTTCATTTGTTTGGATCTGTTTAATGGTATTTTGATTTCTCATAAAGTCATTAGCTTCCATTTGCTCCAATCTAATTCTGA
>JAQQSV010018688.1:0-11349 GCA_028646515.1 Pseudochirops corinnae | reverse complement strand
TTGACCACTGCACTTAGCTTTGTTTCAAGATCTTTATTCTCCTAATTCATTGACTTGGGAGAACAAAAGAAGCTTAGGTTTCTAAAATTGGGGGGCTCCATCCCCTTCCCTAGCATTTTCCTAGTTTGATGGTAAATGATCACTCAGTGCTTTGTTTTCGAGCTTTTGTAGATTAAAAGAGGAAAGTGTATAGAATCCTCACACTAAGGAAAGGTGAAACCTCTGACAGAGGAAACCAAGACCAAAAGTACCATCCAAAAAAAACCCCAAAAGATTAAGTAGCTGTATATTAGCTAGTGGTGAGAACCCTGTTCTATTTTTTAAAGAACTTGGTGATTGGGTTGAGGATGAGGAACTTAGTCAAGTCTCTGAAAGGAACAAGAAATGGAGGACCTAAAAGAAGAGTTTTTACAGGTCCAAAACTAGGGTTTCTGCCTTAAAAAAAGCTGTTACAAAAATTAAAAGATATGATAATATTTAAATTACAAGACCATGACAGTGTCTACTCTTCTTTTGAGTAAGAGATCATCTATGATGAGAGTGAGCCAGTGGTTGAAACCAGAGAAAAGCTTCTAGGCACACACTCAGAAGAATAGCCTCCAGAATAGCAGAATCTCTCAGAAATGATGTCTCTAGACAATAAATATGCAGCTGAAGAGCAGCCAGCCAAATTTACTAGGGAGATCAAGAACCAGACCACAAGAGAGACATGAATGGGTTGTCGTTGGCATGGCTAGAGGAAACACCCAAATCAATACAGTCACAGATCTTGTTTCAGTATTTTAGTATGCTTGAATAAATAATCATTTTAAAATTCCCAATGAGTAAGGATTGTAAATAGTACTTAGCAATTGATTACTAGATCTCAGGAACGAAAGGAAAAAAGGAAGAGGAAACGGAAAAGGAATGGAATAAGCATGTATTTAGTGCCTACTATGTTCCAGGCACTGTGCTAAGCATTATTTTTTGTTGTTTTAGGAATATTACCTCATTTGATCCTCCCAACAACCCTGTGAGTTGGGTTCTATTATTATGGACATTTGATAGTTTAGGTCATGGAGCCAGGCAGAGGTAAAGTGACTTGCCCAGAGATACTACATAAAATTAGAACTCTAATCACAAAGAAGTTTCTGAAGATGTGTTGTTATGACTGATCTAGGAAGAATAGCCCTTTATAGGACCAAGAGCAGCTATAAACGATGACAGGTCTGTACATTTCTCAGAGCATGGGACTGTGCTTGTGTGTCCCAAACCACAGGTCTTATTAAAATTGTTTTCAGGAAAGATTCTAAGTTGCCCTCAGGAAGAATCATGGGAAGTTTTGACCAGTTGTGTGATTTAATTATTACAGCATTGGTGTGCCACTGAGTTAGAAAAGAGAGAGAGCAAGCTAATAGAAAGGACTTAATGGATATTTGGGGACTTAACTTGGAGTCTAAAAAAAAATAAAACCCACTAACATTGAATCCTGAAATCATATGAGAAGAACGCTGGCAAAGACCAAAGAAACAAATTTCACATAGTGGGAGGGGGGGGAGTAGGACATAACACAACATCACAGTCTACCATTTTTTCCCATTTGGGTAGAAAAGTTTTGTTTTGTTTTATTTTTTAAGTAACTTCTGTTTACAATCCACTTACAGAAACTGATAGAAAGGGGGAACAACAAAACTTCAGGAAGTAGATGAGGTCAGAATGGACTAAATGCGTGAAGTTATGATATCCAACCAAGAACTGAAAGTTGTGGATTAAAAGTCACCAAATTTTGATCATTTGCAACAAGTAAGTATGGGAATAATCCCACAGCTTCAGAGTGGTCTAACCTGGGAAAGTATAATTTTGACTAGCTCCAGAATGGATTTTCAAAATAAGCACAGAAGTAAGGCAAATCATTGCCACTAGATGCTCATATACAAGGCTACAGAAAAGGCTGAAAAATGAAGCATAGGACAGAAGCATTTAAATAGGAGAAGCCAGAGTTTAGAAGAGCAGAGGTCATGACAGACTGATGAAAAGCCCATCAGAGAATAGGAAAAGGGATAGAGTTGTTGTCTATTACAAATGTATATAAATGACCATATATATCAGGTATGTTGAAGAACAAGATTTACACTTGGTTCAGCATAAGTAAATGACCACAGAACCAATACTGGAAAATGAGGGTGTTATGAAGAGGTTGTCCTGTTCTCAAGAAATGTTCAGCCTGAGAACACAGAGGTGAATTGTGATCTAAACTCAAAAAGGACAAACAGCAATTATAGGCATTTCACATGTTGGAGCACAATTTGTTTCTTCAAACATTTAACGTGACTGTTTTAAAAATTGTTTTGAAAAAAGTTTGACATTTCCTACAGAGACCTAAGTGTAAGATTATAGTACTCGTGTAGCAAATTTATATTTGTGGTCTAGGTTACCATGGTTTTGAATCCTTAAAAAAAAAACTCAGAGGGGGAAGTCAGTAGGTTACAGCTGATGAAGCAAAGGAAGAGAGAAGTTAAGATGAGTTTATAAGGATGCATAGAAACTAATTGACTTTATCAGGCTGTGTGGGGGCCCAGTTACCTAGACTCATAGGGCTTCCTGAAGAAATTACTATAAAGACTGAAGTGTGTGGCTGTGCTGAACAATGGATATCAAGTAGCCATTATATTCCAGTTGTTCTCTATGAAGGACTTAAGAGAAAAAATTCTTTCTGGACTCTGGAAGGCCAGTACACTATTGACTGAGTGACAATGATCATACATATATGGATTACATAGAATTAATTAATTTGCTCAGAAGTAATTAGTGTCAACAAGAAAGAGAAGATCATGACACTGGTATATAGAGACCCAGAAAATATCTCTGAACATCCCAAACTGTTTGGGTCCAGGTCAGCTTATGCCAGCCATTAATATATTGCAAGCAGAAAGCTGGAACTCAAATCTGAACACCTTGATTATCCATGTAACACTCAGGGAAATAGTATTCATCTGAGCAGTATCAGGTGGAGAAAAGACTAGCAGAAAGTACAGTAGGAGGGAGTAGTGCTATGAAATCACTGGAATACATCAGTGTCCCTTCTAGCAATATATCAACTGGCTATACAAGTTTCTTGAATATGTTCCCCTCCACAAATGGTCCCCATCTTTGTTGACTTTTCTCACTTATATTGTGCGTCTGTGTGATTGAACATGCACTAGTATTACTGAAAAACTATGTTGTTGCTTTTCTTGCTGTATCCCTTCTTTAAATGCCTTTTCTTTGAATTAGTTTTGTCCTTTGACTGAGTAGTAAAGGCAAACACATTGGTGGGGGTTCACGATACATGGTTTTTCCATGGCAGCTGGTGGCATAGTGGTAAGAGTTAGAAGTTAAGAGACGTAAGAAGACCCAAGTTCAAATCTGACCTCAATTACTTACTAGCTATGTAACCCTTGCCAAGTCACACAATGTGGGCCTCACTTTCTTAAACAATAAAATGGGATAATATTAGCACCTACCTTGCAGAATTATTATGTCAGGAAAAAAAATGAGATAAAATTTGCAAAAGCCCCAAGTCCCTGTCTGTACGTAGAAGGAGCTACATAAATGCTTGTTCCTTCTCCCTCCCTCCCTTTTTGAGAAGCTATAGACATAGAGTACACTGAACATTAAAGATCAAGTCTCTGAGTGACCTACCATTTTCTCTGGGGGATTAGCTCCCAGGGCATTGAGTCCTGAATCCCTACATGGAAAAGAGCTGAAAATTTTCTGACTTGTTAAAAATCCTAATAAGTAATTATTTCTAGAATTAGAAAATACCTGAACTTGAATTTCAAAAGCTCTATAATTAAGGTAAGTTATAAAGACATGATATAATTAATGAAAGATGCAAATGAAGTATTTAAGAAACTCATTTTGTGGGGTTTTGTTTTGTTTCTCTTTGTTCCTTAGCAGTTATCAAAGATGAATATTCCTTATTTTGAAAATTTTCTCAGGATACTAATGTTGTCTAGATTATTTGTCCATTTATTCATCTGAAATTGTGATTCCACCAGGGTGAAAAACTCAAACTTTCTCCATTGATATATTCCACATGTAATTTATAGTCTTAAAAGATAGTCTGAAAACATTGAGAAGCTATGTCACTAAATGATACATTAAGAGGGTCATCTTCAAGATAAAGTGAAGAGGTTTTGTCCCTTAAAACTATACACATGAATAAATTAGACTTTTCTCTCTCCGGGTCCACTGATATGAAGAACTGGAACTGAAAAAGTTGCTAGGAGAGAGTCTGGAAGATTTGTGATACAAATCTGACTTAGAGGGAAGAATATATAGCAGAATACCATGAGTGGTGATGACGAAGTCAGAAGAATTGTAAATAATAAAGAACTATGCAGCCAGATGTAGATGAAGTTAGAGCACTTAAGTTTCTGGGCTAAAAGATGGCAAATGCCAGAAATCAATGCAGATAAATGTAGAATACTGAATCTCAAGCAAAGGAGAAAAAGGACCAATGTCTGCCAAAGTTAAAAAAAAATGCGCCACAGCACGTAACCTGAAGAGATTAAGGAGTTGTGGGGGAAATGCTACAAAGCCTATAATGCATAAGTAGCACTCTAGTGATGAAGGAAATAGGATACTGGTACCTTTAGCTTTAAGCTGTAATATTCCTTGGTGGGAGAGATAGAAAGAGGAAAGTACCTGCTGCTCTCAATGGCAGTGACTAAATCTTCGTAGTAATCTATCATTATTAACCATCCCTTGTAGTGAATGAAAATATGTGTATGGGAATCAAAGGACCATGGAAAGTGCCAAAGATACAAAAAAATAACACTTACCCTTTCTCTGCTATTCCATAAAATATTGACGTGAATTGTCCACAGGAGATGAACCAAAAGTTATGTTCAAAATCTTGGAGATTTGCCAATATCTCTGGTTTTAAGAAGTATGTCATCTTCACCAGAAACAATCTTAGAGCCTGTTCCATCTCTGTCTACATATTTAATTCTCTTTAAAATCCCACTTTTTGACAATTTCTACATTAGAAATTATAATGCATTGCTGAAATTTTTTTTTTGGCCCAAGACCGAAAACAAACTATTCTTTCAATAGTGATGATGGCAAAAAGAAAGATTGGGTAATCTCCATTCCACCCAATCCTTCAGTCTGCATTGTTGATTTCTACTGTTAAAACATATCATGATTTGTGAGGAGATAATTACCAGATACGAAGGATTATATTACTGAAAGATCTCAAATCTCTGATCAAAGCAATAACTCAATAATATTTCAAAGTAATAAATATGAAAGAGATCTTCCTCCTCTAAGGTGGCTTAGTGGATAGAGTAGTGGACCTGAAATCAGGAAAGACCTGAGGTCAAAATTGGTCTTGAACACTAGCTGTGTGACCCTGACTAAGTCATTTAACCTCTGCCTTAGTTTCTCCAGTTATAAAAAGAGGAGCATAGGGGCGGCTAGGTAGTGCAGTGAATAGAACACCAGCCATGGAGTCAGGAGGACCTGAGTTCAAATCTGGCCTCAGACACTTAACACTTACTAGCCTTGGGCAAGTTACTTAACCCCAATGGCCCATATGAAAAATTAAAAAAAAAAAAGAAAGAAAGAAAAGGGGGAGCATGATAGCACCTACCTCCCATAATTATCATGAGAATTGAAAAAAATCATTTGAAAAGCACATAATACAGTGTTTGGCACAGAGTAGGTGCTTACTAAATGCTTCTTCCCTTCCCTTCAGAAAGAAGGGATATACTAGAGGTATAGAATCATACTTATTCTCCAACTGCACCAATGTGTTGATTTCTTTTGTTTGTCTACCCTATTTGTTATAAGGGAGTGATTCTACTCAGATATGCAGGGGGTGTAGTGAGAGAAATATTGAATTTTAATAGGCATGGAAAACAAAAAAATTATTGAATTTTATGCATTTTTACTTACTTCAACTTAAATAATTTGGTTCCTAAAGATGGGTAGATGGTACATGTGCAATACTAAATTTTCAATAAAACAATTATTTTTGAAAAAAAAGACAAAAAGCAAAGTGAGGAAAAATTAGAATAAACAAGAGACATGTTAAGTATAACTTGATAAAATATTAGCAGCAACTTTTTAAAGTACACAGATAGAAAAATAGACCAGAAGGTGATGCAGAGTTATTTTTGCTATTACTCAAATTGTAAACAGGTTAGATTTTATGCATTTATTTAGAATTTTATTTCTCATTTTTGGTTGATTATTCATATTTGCCATAAATGTAAGCTCATATGAAATTATTATTCTTTAGAAATATCCTCCTTTAACTATAAAATGTCTATAGTTAATATTAAAGTATGTGCCTGCAGATTATTTGCAAACAAAAAGAAAACAAAAAAAAGTAATCATTTCAGTTCCCACTTTCACTGCTGAATTCCTAGTGGTTGTGCCAACAAGGGTCTTCTAATTACAACTTTCTTATATTAACACAATGGCATTTTGCTACTGTTACTGCCACCATAAGAATAATTGGACATGTCCAATGACTTGTAGCCACCCTCCCTGTGTGACTAGCAGTTTTAGAAATATCATCTTCCACTTAGAAGCATTCTTATTAAGAAACATTTTCAGAAATTACTCACTCTACTATAACAAGGTAGACATGAGCTTTGGTTCTTTAAAAACTGAATTGAAAGAAATTAATCCAATATGCAAGGTTAAGTGCAGTATAGTGGGAGAAACAAGTGGATTTAGAAGCAGAGAATGGATGTTTGAGTCCTATCTCTATTATTCATATGACCTTAGAAAAATCATTAAGCTCATTTTCCTCTTCTGTAAAGTGAAGGGGTGATAATGACTTCTGGAGAGGTGATAGAGATGTCCAAATTTCCCTTGCAAAGTCCAACAAATTTCTGAAAAGGACTGCCCAAAAATAGTGAAGAAAAAAGAAAAAAGAATCAGATGGGATCTCTTTTACTGAGTTCAGAAATATCCAAAAATATATCTGGAAGTTTAGTTAGAAGGTTGTAGAGGTCTCAAACCAGGGAAGTTTGCCTCACCTTATATAAACACAAAAGCATTGGAAGCCTGGAGGTCAGGGGAAGCCACTTTGATCTTTTATAATAGAAGACAATAAAGGCAGAGTAAGAACAGCTATAACCTGGCTCGATCCCAGCTATGATATGTCAGAATAGAAGCAGAGGAGAAAGTCAGTCTCAATAGATGATTGTGCAGAGACACAGGATCCTGCTGCACACTACCTGGAGCAGTGGGAGCCACGAGAGAATGGGCCAACTCAGAAACTAGGCACCAATGTGTAAGATGTCTTACACCAACAGGATCTATAGCATCCCTCTAGGATCACTACAGCAAGTGATAGAACAAACTTTTTTTTTTAACTGACTCTTGATTGAGAGCAACACAAAAAGGTGAGAGAGATCAGTCAATGCTTGAACTATCAGTGAATCATAAGAAAATTGACAGAAATGAAGTATTAAGGCAAAAATCTTGTTCTGATACCAGACAATATAGACATATTGGAAGCATCAGGGCCATTCATACTAAGAGGCAATAGGAAAATGCAAGACTTACCTATGAGTATTGGAGATTTACCCGACCACAAAATCTCAATCTTAGAAATGAGGTTGAAAATCACAGTTAAGAAAAAAGACAATAAGTAAAATGAAAAAAATACTATAGAGTTAAAAAGAAGTCCAGAAAGTAAATCCAGGAGAGAGTAACTCCACAAAAACTTCAGCTGAGTCTCAAAATTTTTAATATAACTTGTCCACAAATCAAATTAGATATGAAATGAGAACTGATTGTTGAATCAATATCTTAGAACAAATGATGAAAAGGTTAACCAAAGTAATGTACACTCTGATCAATAGAATAGGGAAATTAGAAATTAAAGGATCCATGAGATCGAAGAAGAAGAAGAAGAAGAAGAAGAAGAAGAAGAAGAAGAAGAAGAAGGAAGAGGAGGAGGAGGAGGAGGAGGAGAACAACAACAACAACAAAAGAATGGAAAAATAGAAGCATGTATTAAGTTATCTACCACAAAAAAAGAGCTA
The DNA here is from genome assembly GCA_028646515.1 of Pseudochirops corinnae. Taxonomy (NCBI): domain Eukaryota; kingdom Metazoa; phylum Chordata; class Mammalia; order Diprotodontia; family Pseudocheiridae; genus Pseudochirops; species Pseudochirops corinnae. The sequence continues at coordinate 3,319 of JAQQSV010018688.1, read as the reverse complement.
ATTTGAAAAGTAGTAGGAGGTTAGATGAAGAATCATCCTGGTCCCTGAAAACTATGACCATACAAAATGCCTGGACACCATATTTCAAGAAATCACAGATTTCTACCCAGATCTATTATAGACAGAGGAAAAAGATAGAAATAAAAAAATAAGTCAAAATGAAATAAAAACACCAATTTCTTCTTGAAAAATTCTCAAACTGGAAACATTAGGAACAATGTAAAAAAAATGTTGAATTTCCAAGTTAAAGAGAAAATATTGCAAGCAGTCAAAAAATAAAAGTTAAAGCTGCAAAGAAAGTCCATCAGGATGACATATGACAGTACCATCTTTAGAAGAGAAAATCCTGGAAAATTATTTTCCAAAACACAAAAGACAAAGAATTATAGTCAAGAATAACTTACATTGAAACTCTATTGCCAGTAAATGGACCTTTAATAAAACTGAGGACTTTCAAGACTATATATGTAAAGAATAAATAAAAACTTGGAAATTCTAACAGAAGGACAAAAAAAAAATCCTAGAAAGGTAAATACCTTTAAGAAAATAGAAAGGATAAATGATGATGAAGAACTCACATTCAAATAGGGAAAAAAAATATGTATATATCTTTAAAATATTAATGTCTTCATTGTTCAGAGGGAACCCAAGAACTAGATATTATTTGTTCTGTTGTGTTGTTGCTTTTAAGAAAGAAAGTAAAGAGGAGAAAGGGAATATACTATGAAAAAAAAACTTACTATTTTGGATAAAAGGTGTCAATAAGAAGAGAACAAAAACATGGAAGAAGGAGTCAATAAAGGGGACATCTCGTTACTTTACTCTTATCTAAAACTGGTAAAAAAAAAGTTGAACAGACATGAAGACACACACACACAATTTGATATAGAAATGCATTAACTTCAATAGGAAACAGTCTGGATAGGGAAAGGAGAGGGGGCATAAAAGGGACAGAAGAGAGTAAGTAAGGTGATAGCCTAAAGTAAAACAAATTTTGGAGGATCCCAAGAATATCTTTTTAAAAAAAAATTCCATTATGTGGCCTGGTTCAGTTAAAGTGTTTCAGTACTGTCTTTTTCCATGAATGATGGCACCTTCTTAGTTTATCCTTCACAATCTTTTGTGACTACAGTCACGTTCATACTAGATTAGTGTAAAAAGGGGCAGCATTTTTTCAAAAAGCTTTCTTACTTCCCTTTGAAATCATCAGGGTTGAGAAAGAAAACAGAATTCTTCATTTGTTTTAAAGTGGGAACTAACACAGAAAGAAAATGCCATTTAAAAAATAAAAGAGATTGGGATTTGAACTTGGAAAAAGGAAGGAGTTGAAAGATACAATTCCAATTTTAGATTATTAATGCTGATCAGATTCCTTAATTTTCTTCAAGGGAAGAGGGAAAAATAGACAAGAAGAGTAAAAAAAAAATACCGTGAAGATATGGTTGGCAGTTATGTCTCACATTCATCAAACTATGGATAGGAACACTACTACAAAGAGATGAAAGAAAGAGGGAAAGAGGATAGATAGATAGATAGATAGATAGATAGATAGATAGATAGATAGATAGATATAGATATAGATATATAGACAGATATTTATTGATAGAGATTAGACATAGATACATAGATAGATTTAGATATAGATATAGATGATATAGAAATAAATATAGATATGTCAACACTCTTTGTGGTATCAACATTGAAAATAAAACCACTTCCCATTAGGTGAGTCAATGAATACAGCCAAATCTGAAGTCAGACTTGAATTCCAATCTCAAATGCTTACCTACCTGAGCCAGTGAATTATTTTTTTTCTGGCTCAGTTTTCTCATCTGTAAAATGGGGGTAATTATAGCACCTACCTCCCAGAGTTGTTGTGACCACAAAACTTGATGCTATCTGCACAGTGCTTTATGTTATTTAAATGCCAGCTATTATCAGCAATATTTTTAGTAAAGGGAAGAGAATTATGGGTGATAGTAGAGGGCCATGCTAGGGATATACAAAAGAAATGAAAGTGCCAAAAACAAGCAAGTGTTTAGAGGAAAGCAGAAAGAAAGGTGGCATACAAAGAAGCAGAGTAATGTTGGTGTCATCATGTTTATGTGATATGTATGTTAAAAAACAATTAGTATGTAATTGATTCATGGTTTCAAACATACTACTCTTTCTCTAAGCTTCTTTAATCAAGGAAATGTTTATGGCTATTGCCAGTTTTCTAATTCTTTTTTTTTTTAGGTTCTACATATACATTTTTATTACACATATTTTCACATTCGTCATGTTGTGTAGAAGAATTAAAACAAATGAGAGAAGCCATGAGAACAAAACAAACAAAAAAGAGAGTACATAGTATGCTTCAATCTGCATTCAGATTTCATACTTCTTTCTCTGGATGTGGCTAGACTTTTCCATCATGAGTATTCTGGAGTTGTTTCAGGCTCTTGCATTGTTGAGAAGAGCTAAGTCTAATAAAATCGGTCATCATGCAAAGTGGCTGTTACTGTGTACAAAATGTTCTCCTGGTTCTGCTCACTTCACTCAGCATCACTTCACATAACTCTTTCTAGGTTTTTCAGCAGTCCACCTATTCATCATTTCTTATAGCACAATAGTATTTTATTACATTCATATACAACAACTTGTTCAGCCATTCCACAATCGATGGGCATCCTCTCAATTTCCAGTTCTTGGCCACCACTAAAAGAGCTGCTATAAATATTTTTATACATGTGGGCCCTTTTCCCCATTTTATGATCTCTTTGCGATACAGCCCTAGAAGTGATAATGCTGGGTTAAAGGATATGCACACAGTTTTACAGCCCTTTGGGCACAGTTCCAAATTGCTCTCCAGAACAGTTGGATAAGTTCACAAATCCACCAACAATGAATTAATGTTCCAATTTTCGCTAATCTCCAGCATTTATAATTTTTCTGTTTTGTCATTTTAGCCAATCTGATAGGCATGATGTGGTACATCAGAGCTTGTTTTGATTTGCATTTCCCTAATCAAAAGTGATTTAGAACATTTTTCATATGAGTACAGATAATTTCCATTTCTTCCTCTTAAAACTGTCTGTTCATATCCTTTGATTTTATCAACTGGGGAATGACTTGTATTCCTATAAATTTTACACAGTTCTCTATATATTTGAGAAAGGAGGCCTTTATCAGAGATCCAGGTTGTAAAAATTCTTTCCCAGTTTTTTGCTTCCTCCTAATCTTGGTTGCATTGATTGGCTGTGGGCAAAAACTTTTTAACTTAATGTAATCAAAATTATCCATTTTGCATTTCACAACGTTATCTATCTCTTTCTTG
>JAQQSV010018687.1:0-11349 GCA_028646515.1 Pseudochirops corinnae | reverse complement strand
TATATATATATATGCAATTATTATTATTATTATTATTGACTACATCCAACTGGAACTTGAGATACACAGGCACTGTGGTTGGGAGATCCATCTTGCCCTACCAAAAAGTGACATAGGAGAGAATAGACTGGAGGAGGGGGGACACATTGGGATGGCTGTTTTGGGGTGGGGGGAGAAGAGGGGGAGAAAATATGTAACTCAAAATCTTGTGGAAATGAATGATGCAAACTATAAAATTTAAAAAAAAAAAGAAATATAAACCAAAAAAAAAAAAAAACAATTAAAACCCTATTACTTCTAAAATGTTTGAGATTGGGGTTTAAGGGGGAAAGTAGGTAGAATATCTCATCTCTCCTTCATTTGATTCCATCTGTCACAATAGGTCTCAAGAAAAAAAAAGTGGCCCTTAATGTATCCCAGATTAAAGGAAGGGGTGTCTTTCTAGTATAAGTAGGCTGGGCATCCCTTGAATCAAAACTGAGGCATCCAATGAGTCTTGTAGAGTGGAAGGAGGAGGAAATTTCCTATTTTTAATGGGACAGGATCCTTCATTTTTTAAAAATATATTTTATTGGGGCAGCTAGGTGGTACAGTGAATAGAGCACCAGCCCTGGAGTCAGGAAGACCTGAGTTCAAATCCAACCTCAGACATTTAACACAAAACTAGCCATCTGACCTTGGGCAAGTCACTTAACTCCAATTGCCCTCCAAAAAGCAAATATATATACATATACACACACACACACACACACACACACACACACACACACACACACACACATATATATATATATATAATTTTCCCCCAATTATGTGTTAAAACAATTTTAACATGTGGGGTTTTTTTGAGTTCCAAATTCTATCCCTTCCTCCATCCCTTACCTCACCCCTTTCTGAGATAGTGAGCAAAGAGATATAGGTTATACATGTCCAATCATGTAAAACATTTCCATCTTAGTCATTTTGTACAAGAAGACTTGAATAAAAGAAAAACAATCAAAGGAAGGAAGTGAAATCTATCCACTTCACTCTCTATTCAAACAATTTCAATTCTTTTTCTGGAGTAGCATAGTCTGGTTCATCATTAGCACTTTAGGATTATCTTGGATCATCATATTGCTAAGAATAGCTAAATCATTCACAGCTGATAATCATACAATATCATACAATATTGGTGCTGCTGTGTATAATGTTCTCCTGGTTCTGCTCACTTCACTTTGCATCAGTTCATGTAAGTCTTTCCAGGTTTTTCTGAAAGCATCCTACTTGTCATGTCTTATAGCACAATAGTATTCCATCACAATCATATACCACAGCTTGTTAAGCCATTCCCCAATTGATGGGCATCCTTTTGATTTCCAATTCTTAGCCATCACAAAAAGAGCTGCTATACTTTTTTTTGTACAAATGGGTCCTTTCCCCCTTTTTTATATCTTTAGGATACAGACCTAGCAGTGGTATGGATGGGACAAAAGGGTATGCCCATTTTTATAGCCCTTTGGACATAGTTCCAAATTGCTCTCCAGAATGGTTGGATAAGATCACCACTCCACCAACAGGGCATTAGTAGAACTCTTCCTTTCAATACTGTTTCCTTCCTTAGGAAAAAGAATGATACCTTCATTGACCATTAGAGCAATAAGAATTGAAAAAGCTAGAGTTAGAACAATGTTTGACCCTCAAGGGAAAAAGCAGCCTGAGAGCCAAATAAGAAAGGATAGCAGCTTCTAGCATGTGCCAGCAGGCCTGGGAGTCCCGGCACGCAGTCTTGAGTTTGCTCTTTTCCTCCCTGCCAACAACAAGAGAAGCACTTTCTTGGTTTTCCTTCCTTTGCTTTTTGCTTTTGTGGCCAAACAAGATGCTGCTTGGTCATGCTTCTCCTGGCCTCCTTTCCTATTTCAATAGGGATGGTGGGACAGAGCTCTGTCTAGCTTTCTGCCCTATTTTCCCCAGAAGGCCCCTTGGACTTTGCCTCTTTCTTAGGCATTCCCAGCCCCTCCTGGTTTAGGTGAGGGATCCAGTGGTGATTCATTGATAATCCCTTTCCAAGAGTAATTATTTATCATATATTTTGAATTCTCTTTTCATTAGAAGGAAGTATTTTTGGAAGGGTTTGTATATTTCTCCTGAACTAGGAATTTACCTTGATAGCCCAGGCCCTGGATCACTCTCGATTTATATTGGATTCATTGTTTGCTATTGATCCAGGAATTTTCCCTGTAGTGCAAAGGTGTGATAATGTTCAAAAGATAATTCACCTTTAGCCAAAAGCAAGTCTTTAATGAGTGAGGTTTAATTTCCAGACTCTATATTGGGCAATTGTTAGATGGCCCCAATGGTGCTTACTAAGCATGAGAGATATCAAGCTGGAACCAAGAGGACAAAACCAGCTGCATTTGTGGGAGCTGCAGGAGGTTTCTTCTTCTCAGATCCCATGTCGGACAGCTGGAATGAGTGGACAATGTTATCATAAAGCCAAGCACCAGCTCATGAGCAGCCAATGAGATGAAAGCACACAGACTGGATCCTGTAATAGACATGAAGCCTACACAAGGGAAGAGAGTTTGTGCTTCCTATGCTAAGGGATAGACATGTCTGCTTCAAAGTCCCTTCAGAAAATGAAACATTGCCTGCTGTTCCCAGGTCAGCTAGCAATATTCTTCTTGAATCCTGACTCCTTTTCAGGGATTGCCAGAAGTGGGAGCACCTTAGGTTTTCTTCCAGCAGCAGGAACATCACTGCATCATTCTCCATCTTTTCCTCCTGCTTCCTCTTTCCCCTGTTTTTTTTTCCTTTTCATATTCCTCCTCCTCCCCATCTTACTTCTTGTCCTTCCCCCCCTACTTCTTTCTCCTTCATTTATATGGATTTTGTTCATGTTTGATCTATGCCTGGGATACCATTGGCACAGCCCACTACTAAGACAGAGGATCCATCCAGCAATGCAAGCTACGTTATCACCCAAATTCTAGTGTGACATGGACCAATGAAAGGCTAGTGACTTACCAGGGGTGACCAGCAAGAGGACTCAAAGGCAGGACAAGAACCCAAGGCTCCCCCCAACCTCCTCCCCCCAATTGCCATTATTGTTATTACTTATTAATTTTCTCTTTAAAGCTCTTTGCTCTATAAGGTGCCAGAAAAAGGTTACCAGCTGGCCATGTAATGCCAGTCTCTCAATAGTGAGAGTAACCCAATGCTGTGCTCTCTGCTCTAGAGTGGTATTTTGGTGGTAGAATAAGGGCCTGTACATGAATTGGGAACTGGAGCTGGAGTCATGGCTTAGGCCAATCCCATTCACTCTCAGGGCCTGTTTCCTCATCAAATGGATGAATGATGTTTATCCTCCCTCCTTCCCAGGGTTGGGGTAAGGAAGGGATTTTGTCAAGAGTAGAGGGCAATTCAAGTGATCTCTCCTCATTGCCATTGATGCTGCCATAGTCTACAGCACAGTGACAGAGTCCTTCCCTTTTCCCCAAATACTTACTTCCTCATTCATGGACTGCTTTCCTCCAACCACCCTGGAAGGTAGCAAGTTCAAGTGTGATGGCCACCATGTTACAGATACGCTACTGAGACTAAGAGAGCTACAGTGCCAAGTTCATGGCACCCTGGCCACCCCTAGGCCAGTCACCAAAGCCTGGTCTCTCACTTCCACATCCAATGGGCCCTTTTTGTACTGTGTGCTAGGGAAGTACTCCAGGGAAAGCCAAGAGATCAGGGTTCAAGAGCCACTTCACAGGGTACTGGAGCTAATGAGCTTTGTGACCTTGGACTGGGCTCTTGCCCCTCTGGACTTCACCTGTGGGACAAACGGCTGATCTCTGTGCTCTTGGAGGGCCCTGCTGCTTTGGGATTCCAAGGAAAATCTCTCCCCATCTCCTTCTCCCATGAGTTGAGGGTTGACTTGCCTCTGGAGACTTTTCCGGCTTCTTAATGATGGGGTGAGACCTTCCTTTCCTGGTTCATATGCAGAGCCCCAGCCTCCTCCTCGTGGTTGTCACAGAAGTTAATAAGGGGGTTTCTGAGCCCGTTTGTGCTGGAGGCAGTGCCGGGGGGTGTGAGCTGCCAGGGCAGCCTCTAATAACCAGCTTTCAGTTAGTTCGGCAGAGAACTCAGGCCTGTCAGCTATTTTTAGCTGGCCTGCTCCTCTCCTCTAAAGCCTTTTAATCATGACATCCCTCCCCCTCTGCCAGGCTGGCACTTTCACAGGCTGTCCAAGTAGGAGCCCCTAGCTTGCAGAGCAGGATCTAGGCCTGAGGAGGCCCTAGACCCTAAGCCACCTGCCAGGGTCACTCCCTACTCCACGGGCAATTCAAGCGGCTCCCATGCCCAGGACCCTTGAAAGTGTGGGGAGCTCAGTAGCTCAGGGAGGCAGAAAGTACAAATCTTATGACACACATCTGTCAGAGGAGCAGACTCAGAGAGTCTGAAAGCTCAAAGAGATCAGGCATCTTTCCTGGGACCACACAGAGAATCAAAAAGCATCGAATTTGGTAGGATAATGAATGACCAAGACAGGGCAGGGTGTTTACAGACTTCTTCCCCATCACCCTATGCAGCGCATGTCACAAAAAGAGTTCTCAGTTTGAAGTCGCCATTTTGGGTCTCAGTCCCCAAACTTCCACTTTACTATCCATAGGACTGGGAGGCCTCTCAGCTCACTTGTCTGGCCTGAGTGGGTTGGGTGGGATTCTTTGGAGGGCTTTGCCACTAATACACCTAAGATCCTATACGATTGAAAATGAGATGGGGGGGGGGGGGGGGGAGGCAGCTAGGTGGAGCAGTGAATAGAGCACCGGCCCTGGAGTCAGGAAGTCCTGAGTTCAAATCCAGTCTCAGACACTTAACACTTACTAGCCATGTGATCTTAGGCAAGTCACTTAACCTCAATTGCCCTGCCTTCCTCCCTCCAAAAAAAAGAAAAGACAAAAAAGCAAAAGTGATATTGGGGGTCATTCCCCCATCCCTCCTACCACTTTCAGGTCTTGCCAGTGTCATGAAGCAAGGGCCAATTTCAGACCTGAGAGGAGCTCTCCCTCACCCCTAACAGTCTTTGGAAACTGGGCAGGCATCATTCCATGATTTCAAGTCAATTCAATTAATGATGATTGAGTATCTCCAGTGTCCAAGCTGAGACACCAGGTAAAGAAATTACCTTCCCTCCCATGGTTTTCCAAGATATCTGACAATGTGATAAGATCTAAAACTTAGTAGGGGCTATAGGTACCATGGAGTCCACTAACTCACCCTATTTTATAGATAAGGAAACCAAGGCCCAGGAGTGATAGTGACTTGGCCAAAGTCACAACAATCAAACCTAAGCATGTCCTCTACGTTCCCTCTCATTTTACCCTGTGCCTACTTGAGGTGCATATTCCTTCTAGCAATTTACTGTGTCACCAATTTCAAAGCAATCCTTAGCCTGACCCCTGTTTTCTGGATCCCATCTCCAGAGAGCTAGATAGTAGCAGGAAAGGTTGCAGCAAGGTTGGGAGGACAGGGAAAGGACCCAATCTGCCTGGGGAGCTGGAATGGGAATGGGAATTTGAAGATCTTCCCTGCCCCTTAATAGACCTAAGGGGGTAGTTTGAAGACCTCCCTTGCTTTGAAAGTAAACTCTGCCCCCTGATAGGCTGAATGTGGTCACATGGAGCCTGTGGTGGGATGAGTTTGCTGAAGGGAAGCAGAGCCTACAGGAAGGTGATCAGAGCTAGCGAGAAGGTGGGGGAGAGAGGATGCTCAGGCAAGGAGATAGAGAAGTTTGTGAGTAAATATTGATCTTGTATTGATTTGTGGGAAGGCTGAAAGATGCTATGGCTCTCAGTGTTATTATGGCTTCTAAATATCTTTGGTATTATGATAGAATCAGCTTGCTAGTTTGGGGATTTGCTTTTCTGGTATCTAAATAAATCCTTCAGTTCTATCCTCTATCTGGAGAATCCGGTATATTTTGCTATCAAACATCATGCAATACTTATAGTCACAGTCTTTATCGTGATTGTGGGCACTGTAAATGTTGCATTGGTACTGCAGAAGCCCATCAGGAACATGCGCATCATCTCCTCCAGGAAGCCTTATGGAATGACTTTGCCCTTTGTGCCTCTCTTACCAAGCTTTCCCACCCTAATGTATTCTCCAGTTTCTTTGTGTTCACATCTCATATCACCTTTCTGAAACTTCAAGCTTCCTGGGGCAGAGAACATGTCTTTAACATCTCATTGACCTCTGACAATCTAGCCCAGAGTCGTTCACAGGGAATTGTAAAAAGTCTTCTAGAGTAGGTGTAAGAAGTGGGTGAAATCTCTCATCTCAGTTTCTCTAAGGCTCATCCCCACCAGCACCACAGCCACTAAGCCCTCACTCCAAATACTGTGAATGGCACAGAAGTCTCTTTATACTTTCCAGGTCCCCAGATATCCTCTCTAGTCTCTGCTTCCTTAGTCACTTAAGCTGATATCTTCTAAATCCAAACTGTCATAAGGGTATGGGATGCAATATCTCTTCGTGTTGCCATCCCCAGGTCTCCCATGACAGTGAAGTGCTCTGTCCATGGGAGAGGCAATGGGTGTTGTACTAATAAGCAAATATGAGCTAGAAACAGAAGTGAGTTCAAACCAAAGACCCATCAAATTGTGATAGAGGAGCTTCCTCAGTCCCAAGCAAAGCAAGGAGGATTCAGTAGATGCCTGCACCCATCCTCCAGCTCCCTAAGTCTGTGACTCATGGTCCTCCTGAATGGTAGAAAGCCTGGTCTCCCTTGAGAAAGTTAACTTCTTTTTTTTTCCTTTCTCCTATGGTCTAAACCCTTCCAAGGACGGTGTAAGGATTCACAGACCCAGTGTGCCACAGGGCCTATCCAATAACCACCTTTAAAATGGCCATCCTATTGATCATATAGGGCTTCTAAGACATCCAGCATCTGAACAGGAAAAAAAATAACCGAGGGGGAAAGGTGAGTGATAAAGTAGAATTATGGAACCCACAGACACATGTGGGAGGTGATTCAAATTGGGACAGCAGGTAGATTCCTATTGGATGCCACTAACACTGGTCTGGTGCCCACTGCGGGCCAGGGCTGGCCTTTGGCCCTTCTTCAGAGTCCAGATACTTAGCCCAATACTTGTTGGGCTTGTTGACTGACTGACTGATAACATTCAGTTCTAGAATACAAGGACAAAACAAATCAGCTCCTGACTTTAAAGCACTATCTCCTTTTATTTTCTTGGCAGACCAGGGCTAACACCAAGAAATTCAGGATAGAGATGTTGGGGAGGGGGGGTGTCACGAGAGTCTTCCCACAGACCCTGTGGGTACCAGGAGGGGCTTCTTCAGCTCCCAACCCTTTTCCCTCCACACTCACTGTAAATATCCCCATGACATCTCTACCTTGATGTGTTTGTAGGAAGATTGTGGGGAGAGATAAACCCAGCCAACATCCACTCAATAGCACCTGACCTTTCCTTTCCTGTGACAGTTTTATCAGTCATCTGAGCTATAATATGATGGGGATAAAAAGCGCATATTTTCTCCACCCTAGCAAAGAATCAATGAAGCTCCCTTGACAAGCTTTATTGAAAAATCACTGCTAATGGCTTAAACCCACCTACAAGAATGAGTTGCTAGGAGGGACATTTAGCAAACTACAGAGAGGATAAAATGTGACCTGAATTGCAGGGAGACAGGATGAGAAAGAAGGTTCAGGAATGATTCTTAAAATGAGCATGGTAGAAAATGTTGTGCACGGAGCTTGGAGCAGCAACAACATACTATTTATAGAAAAGGAAGAATGTGTTCTGTAAAGTGTGGCCCAGACTCCAAGATGCTTCAAGCTGAAAGGGACTGGAGCCATCCATTCCAGCTCACAGCTGAGCAGGAAGCACCTACATCATCCCCTCTGGACCCAAGTGATTGAAGAATGTGAAGCTACTTGTTTTCAGCATAACTCACCCCAAATGAGTCAGATCAAGAGTAATTAAATGTGAATCTATCAGAGGAGAAGACAGAACCCTACAAAGATTCAAGGTAGAACCTTCTGAAATAAAAGTAGAAAACTTCTCTAAACTACCTGAGCTGCCAATTCATCCCTCCCCAGGTACACCTGCTGCCACCAACCTGCCAGGCCCTGTGGGGAGCAGCTGGATGCCACAGCTGACTCCTTGGTCCCTCAGAGCAGGCATCCAGCCTGAGCTGCCCACAGCTCACACAAGGTCCACTCACAGCATGAGGAGGCAGTGAGTGGCAAGAGGAAAGGAAGTTGTGGCCATGTAGAAAATAGGGATCCAATATACCCAAGAGAAGACAGCCTGTCATCCACACTTCAGTTGATGATCTTAGGGTGGCGAAGACTTAGAGAATGGTAATAAGACAGGGTATCAATTCCCAGCTGTGCCCGGATACCCTAATTCTAGAAAACTAAGACTGCTCAGACTCAGGAGTCAGTTCAGGAGAAAAACTAGAAACCAGGGCAATGCTTGGAAAGGAGGTCAGACAGCAAAGTCTGAAACAAATGACCTTAAATGAGGGGTGAAGGATCTGAAAGGTTGAATAACAAAAAGATAAAAAGAAAAAGTCTGAGCATAAGCCCATACCCCAGTTCGATAATCCAATAGGGAAAGAATAAACAAGAACTCCAAAAATACCTCCACACAATGACTCGGCCTTATGCCGTAAAAGAAAATAAGTTCCAGTCCTCCAGCAAAAACATCAATAAATTAAGCAAAGATATCATATGGAAAGATGACAACAACTCTAAGAATGATTTTTAAAAATAAAAGATTCCAAATAAGACATTAAGATGGTGGGAAAGTTGGAAAAGCAGAGTTCCCGAAGAAGAAATAAATAAGACAAGCAACAAAGCAGACAATTTCAAACACACAAAAGGCTCTTCTCAAACAAGAGAAGTTCTGAAAAAGGAAATTACAAATCTACAACTTCAAAATCCAGAAATAAAGGAAAATGGGCCTTTTGTATAAGGCAAATACACTGATAAACACAAAACGGGGGGTGGAGCCAAGATGGTGGAGTGAAAACAGGAACTTGCTTAAGCTCTTACACCAACCACCCCTAATACCTACAAAACATGACTCTAAACAAATTTTAGAGCTACAGAACCCACAAAGTGACAGACAGAAACAAATCTCCCACTGAAGGGAGCCTGGCAGGCCAGCAGGAACAGTCTATGACACCCACCTGGGGTATGAGCAGTCCTGCATGAGCCACCAGGGCCCAGACCCAGGGCAGCCCCAACCAGTGGCACAGACTGCCCACATCAGACCTCAGGAGACTGAATCACTGGCATCTGTGTTAGTTTCCAAACTTCCCAACCCATAAATGCCAAAGAGAAAGTAAAAGTGCAGTAGGGAACTCTGTTGGAACTGGATGATGGAAGAACACGATCTGGCCAGTCTCCCCCAGGGTGAGAGGTAGCGGCACACTGATGGCTGCAGTTGCTGCCACATGGCTACCCACAGAGCTTCTGGCCTGCAGATCTTTGGGGGACCAAGCAACCATTCAGAGGGTGATTGCTCTTGCATTGACTTGCTTGGATCTTGGCTGCAGTCTTCAGCTGTGGTCCTGGGGTAAGAAACGCCAGTGTGCCAGAGCTTGTGGTGGCTGTAGAGAGGGTGCCCTCCTCAGACCTCTGACAAGAGCTCTGACAACAACTGTGAAAACCCCAGAAATTTGGAACACAGCTCTTTCCATTCTGGAAGCAGAGTTCTACTGTGGCAAAGAGCTCAAAAGTCAGGCAATTGGCTGGCAAGATGAGCAAGCACAGGAAGCACAATCAGACCATACAATCCTTTTCTGGGGGACTAAAAGAATCAAAGCTTGGAACTGGAGGAAGACAATGAAGTCAGAACTCCTGCATCCAAGAAAAACAGGAATTGGTCATAGGCCATGGAGGAGATCAAGAAGAATTTTGAAACTCAAGTAAGAGAAGTGAAGGAAAAATTGGGAAGAGAAATGAGAATGATGCAAGAAAACCATGAAAAGTGAGTCAGTGGCCTACTAAAGGAGACCCAAAAAAATACTGAAGAAAATAACACCTTAAAAAATAGACTAAATCAAATGGCAAAAGAGGCCCAAAAAGCCAGTGAGGAGAAGAATGCCTTAAAAAGCCAAATTTGCCAAATGGAAAAAGAATTTCGAAAACTCACTAAAGAGAATAATGCCTTCAAAATTAGACTGGAGCAATTGGAAGCTAATGATTTTATGAGAAATCAAGATACTATAAAACAGATCCAAACAAATGAAAAAATAGAAGTCAATGTGAAATATCTCATTGGAAAAACCACTGACCTGGAAAATAGATCCGGGAGAGATCATTCAAAAATTATTGAACTACCTGAAAGCAAAGATCAAAAAAGAGCCTAGACACCATCTTTCAAGAAATTGTCAAGCAAAATTGCCCTGATATTCTAGAACCAGAGGGCAAAATAGAACTCAAAAGAATTCAACAATTGCCTCTTGAAAAAGATCCCCAAAAGAAAACTTCTAGGAATATTATAGCCAAATCTCAGAGTTCCCAGGTAAAAGAGAAAATATTACAAGCTATCAGAAAGAAACAATTTGAGTATTGTGGAAACACAATCAGGATAACACAAGATCTAGCAGCTTCTACATTAAGGGATAGAAGGGCCTGGAATAAGATATTCCAGAGGTCAAATGAGCTAGGATTAAAACCAAGAATCACCTACCCAGCAAAACTGAGTATAAGGCTTCAGGGGAAAATATGATCATTCAATGACATGGAGCACTTCCAAGTATTCTTGATGAAAAAACCAAAGCTGAACAGAAAATTTGACTTTCAAATACAAGAAGCAAGACAAGCGTGAGAAGGTAAACAGAATAAAGAAACCATAAGGAACTTACATTCCTACATGGAAAAACAATAATTGTAACTTATGAGACTTTTCTCAGTATGAGGATAGCTGAAGGGAATATATATGTATATGTATAGGAGGGTGTATATGTGTATAAATATATACATATATATTTGAGTGTGTGCATATGTGTGTACATGTATACATAAACAGAGGGCACAGGATAAGTTGAATAGGAAGGGATGATATCTAAAAATACAATTAAATGGTGAGAGAAGAATATATTAGGAGAAGGAGAAAGGGAGAGATAGAATAGGGTAAATTTTCTCATATAAAAGAGGCAAGAGAAAACTGTTACAATGGAGGGGAAGAACAGGAAAGTGAAAGGGAATGGGTCAACATTACTCTCAGTGAATTTGGCTTAAGGAGGGAATAACACACTCAGTTGGGTATTTTGCCCTACAGGAAAGTAGGGGAGAAGGAGATAAGAGGGGGGATGATAGAAGGGAGGGCAGATTGGGGG
>JAQQSV010018686.1:0-11349 GCA_028646515.1 Pseudochirops corinnae | reverse complement strand
GATCCAGCCATTCTGGAGAACAATCTGGAACTATGCCCAAAGGGTTATAAATAAGTGCATACCCTTTAACCCAGCAATACCATTCTAGGGTTATATCCCAAAGAGGTCAGAGAAGTGGGAAGAGGACCCATATGTACAAAAATATTTATAGCAGCTCTTTTTGTGGTGGCAAAAAATTGGAAAACAAGGGGATACCCATCAATTGGGGAATGGCTGAACAAGTTGTGGTATATGAATGCAATGGAATACTACTGAGCTATAAGAAATGGGGAGCAGACGGACTTCATAATAACCTGGAGAGACTCATATAAACTGATGCTGAGTGAGAAGAGCAGAACCAGGAGAAATTTGCATACAATCACAGACACAACGTATGTGTGATGACTAACTTCAGCAGACTGGGTTCCTCTCAGCAATACAAGGTTATAGGACAACTCCAAAAGACTCATGATTGAAGGAGATAATCCACATCGAGAGAAGGAGATGTGGAATCTGAGGGCAGATTGAAACAAACTACTTGCTGTTTCTTTTTCTTGTTTTGTTTCCTCTTTCCCACTGATCATTCCATTAATTACAATTCTTCTTTACAACCTGACTAATGATTAATGGGAAGATATTTGTAGATCCCATATCCACCATGATGTGGGGGGAGGGGGGGAAAGGGGGGAGAGAAAATCTGAAACTCAAGGGACTGTAGAACTGAATGTTATAAACTAAAAATAAATAAACCAATTAAAAATAAAATTTAAAAAATAGTAGTGAGGCTTACATGGAGGGACCAAGACAACTCACAATTCCATAACTACAGGACTCAATCAATGTGGAGTTGCTGTAAGATTCAATTCTCAACTACTAATGCTAGCTTGAGTCTGTAGACAACTCCCTGCCCTGCTGTAAGTGTCATGCTTCTGAAAATTATTTCTGACTTCTAGTGACTACCTAGCTATATCCATATCTTTTTTGGAGCTCTAATGTTAAACAACATGGCTTAGGTGAATAAATGAGAGAAAATCTCCTTCTCTCCTCTCTGCTGGGGTCACACTTTACAACTGCTCTGAACCTAGACTCACCTAAACTGCCAGCATTCTCTACTACTCTTTTCTTTAAAGCCTTTGCTCATCCAATGACATTGCTCCCTTCCAACTCAGAAAAAGGTGTTCATGCTTCATAAAAGGATCACTGGGTGTTAATATTATATGAGGACATTAACAATATCTGTAATAACATTCTGTGACTATATAAATTGAGCTAAAAGGAGAAAATTGATTCCCCCTCCTTTATAATATGCTTTAGAATTTTTCCAGGAATCAAAGTCAAGATAATTGGCCTATAGTTTACGGACTTTATCTTTGTATTAAAAGGGGGAGGAGAAAATATTTGCTCTTTTCCAGTTTTATGATTCCTCTCCCATTCTCCACAATCTTTCAAAGATCATTGGCAGTGACTCAATAATTATTCTGCCAATTCTTTTGGTACCTGAACACGTAATTCATCTGAACTGGGTGGCTTGAATTCATCAAGGGCAGTTAGGTGCTTTTCTACTATCTCCTCATCTATCTTGTGTATCGACTCTGTGCTTTCCATTTCTGCTCTCTTCTTTTCAATTGAAAGACCATCCTCATTGACAGAGAAAAGAGAAGCAAAGTTACAGTTGAGTAGTCAGTGCTTTCTCTATCATCACCAAGCATCATACCAAATACTCTGAGTAGCGGTCCATTCCCTTCCTTATCCTCTTCTTTTCCCCAATATAGCTAATAAGAAAACAAAAATATCTGTATTGTCATCCTTAACTTTTCTTGTTATCTTCAAGGTCCATTATGAATTTGGGAATATCTAATACTGCTCATAGAGAATTATACCACATTTTTATATTTATTCTTGGTTAGCTGCTTCTGCTTACATTTTTTATATGTATCTTTCTAAAAGTCTAACTTGTCTCTAGACAACTCCTCTTTTACTCTCTCCTTAGAATTATTTCCCTTCATGTCTTCAGAATTTCATTTCTGAGAACATCCCAGTCCTGGGCTAATCTCCTGGTGAATTTTAGTTCACAAATTCCTATCTTTCCTCTGAATGCTTTGCAATCTGCAAATTGTTCCACCACCACACTGGACTTGGTACAAGTCTGGAACCTAGGCTCTAATCTTCACTCTACCACAAATTCATTGTGTGACCTGGCTGAGTCAAATATCTATTCTGAACTTCAGTTTCCTCCTCTAAAATGAGATTATTGGACTAAATGATCTCTAAGCACTCTTCTAGCTCTGATATGATATATTCTAGGATCCTTTCTATAATTCCTCCAAATACCAGTGCCCTGGAGTTTATAGACTTTCATCTTTCATTTAGTTCCTTTCTGGAGAAGCAGGGTACTTTAGTATCTGTCTACTACATCTTCCGCTTCTGGTAGAAATCCCTTCTTCCACCTAAAAAATTAAAACTAGTATAGGGCAAATGGAGCTTTGTCCCAGGGTGCCTACAACCAAGGATTATGATTCATCCCTATGATAAGTCTTCTCTACATGTTTCTTTGCAAGCAATCAATAAGCATTTATTTAGTGCTTACTATAAGCCAGATACTTTTCTAAGTAGTCCTCTGCCAGCCCAGGCTACTACCCACTTGGGTCTTGTTCCATATTGTCCTTCTCACAGGAATCCCAAGGGGTTTAAGGGTTGGGCTTTCTGAGGGATGAAGCTACTCTTCCCCCAGTGCTAATGCATCTATGGTTTGACCACATCCTGCATTGCCACTCCCCTCCCCCTAAGTGTTTTTGCCCCAGACAAAGTCCTAGTTATGCCTCTGGCCCCCTAAATCCCAGCCCTCTAATTTCTTCTATTATTTTGTCTCTCTGGATTTGGCTTTATAAGTAAGCACCTTTTAGCTCTCCACAAAAATTACTTACATTCTCTAATGAGAGGCAATTTGATGTAGTAATTAGAGGATTGACCTTGGAGTTAGGAAAACCTGGGTTCAAGTCCTGCCTCTGACTTATATTAACTATATGACAAATGAGAAGTCATTTAACCTTACAGTGCCTAGAACAGTGGTTCTCAATCTGCCTATTGCCACGACCCTTTAATACAGTTCCTCATGTCGTGGTGACCCCCAACCATAAAATTATTTTCATTGGCACTTCATAACTGTAATTTTTCTACTGTTATGAATCATAATGTAAATATCTGATATGCAGGATGTATTTTCATTGTTACAAATTGAACATAACCCACAGGTTGAGAACCGTTGGCCTAGAACAACTCTAAGACTGTGTTACAAATTACTTGCCAGATGCATTGATACAGAGAGTTTTCACACTAGGAATTCCCTACATTGCTCATAAGATCGTGTATTTTTTAATGGAAAGAGCCTTGGAAGCATGTAGTCCAACTCCCAACTCTAGTCCCAACTTCCATGAAACTGAGGCTTATAGAGGTTAACTGACTTGCCTAAAGGTCACATAGGCAGGAGGTCATGGAACCAAAATTTGAAACACTCTAACAACAAATCCATTATTTTTTCCACTATGCCAAACTACCTCTCAAGCAAGGAAAGAAGTATTTAAAAATTAAGCACCTATTATGTCTTTAGATGGCTGATGAATGATATCAAGATTATCATTCACCAGAACGTCTGGCTCTTTTTCAGATAAACTTGGGTGTAATCATGCCTCCTCCATTTTATGCTGAGTTGTGAGCTAAAGTATGACTTCATATTTATCCTTATGAAATTTCATTTTATTAGATTTAACTGTCAAAATCTTTTTAAATCTCTCATCCAGGAAGCTAGCCCTCTCTCCTTTCTTTGTGTCATCTGTAATTTGATAAGCATGCTGGGTAAATCTTCAAATCTCAGATTACTGGAACTCTCTACCTATTGTATGCCATACAGTTTTGCAACACACTTAATCTGCCTAGTTCTAAACTAAATCCCTCAATCTCCAAAACAATTGCCTCAAGGCAATTGGCCATGATGTCTAATCAAGCCCTGGAGCTTGAGCCATGACCTCCTTCCCCATAGACTCTCCCTGGAACCCATGGTCCTTCTTCCTGCCCAGATCCTCCACTGTGGGCTGGTTCTAATATGGGTGTTAGCGTACTTATTAGTGTGACATTTCTTTGGGTTGGTTCTAGTCTATGCCACCTCCTTTAACCGTGCAGGAAAGAAGCTGAAACATGGGTTAATAAATAGTTACCAGGAATGCAATGACTCGGGGTACAAAATATGAATTGGATACCAGCTCTAATCAAGTTACCCTTCGTGGCAGAGGGCTATTTTGGCCCATCATCTTCAGTGAGATAGTCAATAAACATTTATTGAGCACCTAGTACCATGCTAAGCCACAAAATGACTTTCACACACTACTGCTTTCTGAGTCTGAAGTCCAGAATTGATTAATAAAATATAGGAATTGCTACAATTACCTTGGTTCCATCCCCACCCCTGGGAAGAGTTTAGTCTCCCAATTTCTCTCCCTTAGCACTCAATAGATTCAGTATCACAATGTATGGATCACTACGATTTTAATATATGTGACTAGATAGAAATAGGAATTGAATCTGCGATTTCATTGGTATGCTGAACTCCCAGGTGAGGAAAATCCCCCTTAGCAATACTGTTGGCACCTTCTCTGCCTTAGAGAAGAAATTCTTGAGCTAGAATCAATGAACTTTGTGAATTGTTTTCAATATTTTGGTAAAAAATTTCAACATGATTTGTTAATCCTATGTATTTTATTTATTTAAAAACATTATTCTTAGAAAGGGTTTGTGGACTCCACCAGACTTCTAAAGGTGTCTGTGGCACACAAAAAAAGATTAAGGGCCCTTGACTTAGATAGTTGCCTAGAGCAATGAGTGATTAAGTGATGCCGAAACTCACAGGGACAGAGCTCTGTATCAGAGCCAGGACCTGAACTCACATTGTCCTGGCTCTAAGGTCAGCTCTCATCTGCTATGCAGCTTAAAATTAAACATACCAACTCTCCTACTCCCATTGAGGTAGGCATTGTGATTTATTTCTTTTCATCTCCCACCCACTGCAGTACTGAGGAAGTCCTCATGACCTCCCACAGTAATAGAGAATGGGAGAAGGAAAGAGTCCTCATAGCATCTTTCAAAGACAAAGCAAAGTAAGGAAACAATTTTGCTCTCCCCCCCACCCCTGCTCACCCACTCCAATCATTTATCAGCATACATGGCAGCTTGAGGTTCTCAGTCTCTAGTGATACTGAGTGTATGATGACATCTTCTCCTCTTGTAATCAAACTTGACCCTATGTAACCTGTGTTATTTCCTCTTGTCCTGCTAGTGGTCTCTTGGCTCCATCCCAAAATTCTAAAAGCAAAGGCTGTAAATTATAACCATACACATTTTATTGCTTACTTTATCACAGAGGGAGTTAGCATAGCCCCAGGTTCCCAGAATCTATTCTTTTCTGCTCCCCTACCAAACCACTGGTACCTAGAAGAAATTGAAAAGGCTAAGATAGTAAAATAAAATTCCCTTGAGTTCTATTAATCAATCAATAAATATTTATTAAGCACCTACTATGTGCCAGGCACTTTGTTAATCACTGGGGATACAAAAAAAGAAAAAAAGATAGTTCCTGCTCTCCAGGAGCTTACTCTAATGGGGGAAACAGCATGCAAACAAATATATACAAAACGAGCTACATACAAAATAAATAGAAAACAACCAACAGAGGGAAGGTAATAGAATTAAGAGGTGTTGGAGAAGGCTTCCTAAAGAAGGTATGGTTTTAGTTGAGACTTAAAGGAAGCCAGAGAGGTGGGAGAATGTTCCAGATGCTCCAGGTATGGGGGACAAGCCAGAGAGAATGAGCAGAGCCAAGAGATTGAATGTCCTGTTCGTGGAATGGCCATCAGGCCATTGTCATAGTTGGAAGAGTACATGTTAGGGAGTAAGGTATAAGAAGATTGAAAAGGTAGGAGGGGCTAGGTCATGAAGGACTTTGAATGCCAAATACAGCATTTTGGATTTAATCCTGGAGGCAATGGAGAGCCACTAGAGTTTATCTGAGCAATGGCCAGTGGAAAGGTGACATGATTGGACCTGGGCTTTAGGAAAATCACCTGAGTGGCTGAATGGAGGATGGATTGGAGTAGGGAGAGACTTGAAGAGGGCAGGCCCACCAACAAGCTATTGTAATAATGCAGGCATGAGGTAACAATGGCGCTAGAGTGGTGGCAGTAGCAGAGGAGAAAAGGGGGGCATATTTGAGAGATGTAACAAAAGTAAAATCCACAGGCCATGGCAACAAATTAGATGTGAGAGGTGAAAGGTAGGGGAAAATCCAAGATAACTCTTTTATATTGCAAGTCTTAGGGAATGTGAGGACGATGATGTCCTCTCTACTAATAGGAAGGACAAGGGAGGTTAGGGATGGAAATGAGTTCCATTTTGGACATACTGAGTTTGAGTTTGAGGTGTCTATTGGACATCCAGTTGGATATGTCTGAAGACAATTAGAGATTCAAGACTGGAAATCAGCAAAGTCTGGGGTAAGACCAGCAGATTTGAGAATCATCAGCATAGAAATGACAAATCTATGGGAGCTGGTGAGATCACCAAGTGAAGTAGTATATCTGGAGAAGAAAAGAGGCCCCTAGGACAGAACTCTGAGGGATACCTACTGGTAGTGTTAAGAGGGTGTTAGACATCCTGTCTAGCCAATGATGTCAGAGCATCATCACTCTGAACCTACAGGGGCCCTATCTTCCCATTAATATCCTATTTCCATGATTTGGAAGAGGATCTAGCAAAGGAGACAGGGAAGGAGTAGTCAGATAAATAAGAGGAGAAACAAGAGAGAGCAGTGTCCCAAAAATTTAGAGAGAAGAGAGTGCTGAGGAAAAATGACCAGCAGTGTCAAAGGCTGTAGAGGTCAAGAAAAATGAAGGCTGAAAAAAAGGCCATTGACTCTGGCAACTAAAAGATCCTTAGTAACTTTGGAAACAGCAATTTTGGTGGAATGATAATGTTGGAAGTCAGATTGTAAGAGGTTAAAAAGAGAGTGAAAGGGGAGAAAGTAAAGCTATCTATTGTAGCCTTTTGGAGGAGTTTAGCTACAAAGACCAGATGAGATATAGGATAATAGTTAGCAGGAATGAAAGGATCAAGTGAGAGTTGTTTGATTTTTTTCAGGATGGGGGAGAGGGAGGCATATTTGTATGCCATAGGAAATAAGCCAGGAGACAGGGAATGATTGAAAATAAGTGAAAGACTGGATAAGGGAAGGGGAGGGAAATCTGTTGGAGGATACAGGGTGTAATGGGATCACTTGAACAAGTAGAGGGGTTAACCTTGGTAAGGAGCAAGACATTTCATCATATGAAAAGGGAGTGAAGGAGGAAAGAGTGACAGTAAGCACCAGAGTGACAGAGGATGAGGAAGAAGGGAGAAGAGGGAGTTCCTAGTAAATGGCCTCAATTTTTCTGTAAATATGAGGCAAGATTCTCAGCTGAGAGAGTATTGGGTGAAGAGCCATAGGAGGTTTGAGGAGGAATGAAAACATTTGGAAGAGCCACTATGCAGAGTGGAATAGTGAGTTGATAAGGGAGGTATAGTAGGATTGCCTAGCAGCAGTGAGGGCCCAGTTGAGATTATGTGACAAATTTATGGTGGACCCAATCAAAATGGTTGCATGATTTCCTCCAACTTTGTTCAGCAGCACATATGTAGGAGTGAAGGCAACCAGTTTAAACACCAATTTTAAGCTCCACACTCAGAAAGTTGCACTGCTGCTGAACTGGTATAAGCCTTCTTCCCACAGGCATATACCTAGATAATCATTTACCTATACTTAACACATGCCAATTTCCACCAATCACACACACACATACACACACACACACACACACACATACACACACACAAACCAACAATTTCTAATCACCCAAACCTGGAAAAATTCATAAAGACATTCATTCTACCTAAGAGTGGAGGTGAAACCACCCCATTTTATCCTTTATAATTTAACTAGGAGAAAAACACGTCCCAATGATCAATCACTCATAGACCTTAGGCAAAGCACTAAAAGGTCTTCCATCCTATTTGGATAGACTGAAGAAATGTGGCCACACCCCAAGGATCATCTAGAAATTATTAAGTTAAGAAGGGATCAATTCCAGAAACTGGAGCAAGCTTTCCAGCATATCCAGAGATGTGCTAGAGAACCCTTTGCTTTAGTCTTGATTAGGAATCCTTCCCCCAATTCCACCTCTGACAAGAAAAGACTTTGTGAGCATCAAAATTTCCAGAGAGTGTTAGGATAGCCAACGATATCATAGCATCATTACTCTGAACCTGCTGGAGCCCTATCTTCCCATCAATATCCTACCTTCATCCTTGGCTCAACTGACAGCAGTACCTTCATCAAAAGCAAAGGACAGATGGACACAGGTTTGCCATATTTAAAGGGAGCTATATCATGAAAGGAAGAAGTGGACTTCCATCCCCAGGAGCTAACTTGCCCTCTGTGCCACATGTATTCTCCAAGCCCTGAACCCACTTTTCCCTGGATTCCATATATACACGTGGGAGAATGTGTCACACACTTTGGTGAGAATTTGGCACCTTAGTAAATACACCTTTCTAAGAACTACTTAAGGTTGGCTGACTAAATAATTCTCAAGCACAACAGTGGCGACTCCAACCTACCACAACAGAAAATTACCTATGAAAAAAAAAAAAGAAAATTACCTATGATTCCACAGGGTTACACCTAGAACATAAGGGAGAGATGTAACCAAACTCTGGGTACCCAATTCATCAATGGGAATGAGAGTGGCATTGGGATACAGATCCTAGCGCTTACATATACATTTATAATTTTTTTTTTTTAGTAAAAGGTGGGGCAGAGGGCAGAGGAAGAAATTTTTCTGGTGTCATTTGTACCATGGTGTACAGGAGGTGACTTCTTAAACCTAAGGTCAAACCTACCCATGCCACATACAGCTCTATCCACAAATTGTCACTGTTTGTGTTCTGCAGGGCTTTATTACCGAAGAGCTAGCTACCCAGGAAATCTCTGTCTAGGAGAAAGAGAGAAAAAGAGAGAGAGAGAGAGAGAGAGAGAGAGAGAGAGAGAGAGAGAGGTGTTGCCAGCTAGAAACACATTAACACCCCTCTTACTCTATTCCCTGACTGCCCAAATCTATTTCTCCATTTGTCACTCCCAGATCTCAAGAGGTGACAACCTTAAGAAAGTCTGACAGCTTTACCACCTCTCTTGCTATTGGAAAGCACCCAAGAGGTTAAGGACTAGTGGCCTGGGACTGAGGGTATGATGGGGGCCTCCTTAGCTGCATTTCCATTAAGCCTTAAAAGCTTTAGCTGCTCACTCTCTTCTGTGCTGGCTGAAGACCGTGGAGGTAATTTGCAATTAAAATGTGTTCAGCTAAAAAAAAATCTGACAGTTACACTGTTGATATACAGCCTTTGATTTCATAGCCTGGGTTTTATATGTTACCTTACCCTGCAGCCCATAAAAAAATAAACCTGGTTAAACCCACAGCAGATTTGGAATCACATTTTATTCATCATAGCTAACTTAAACAATTCTCTGTCCTATAAGAAAATGTGATTCAAAGGGGTTAAAATGAAACTAATTTCTAACATGTACCCTACCTATGCTCCACCAAACTAAACTACTGACTGTCTCCTGTACACATTTTACACTTCCTCCCTGTGAACATTTGCTCACACAATTCTTTATACCTGGGCTGCCCTCTCACCCATTACTCCCATCTGCAAGACTCATACTCCTCACAGTATTTG
Source organism: Pseudochirops corinnae (assembly GCA_028646515.1). NCBI lineage: Eukaryota > Metazoa > Chordata > Mammalia > Diprotodontia > Pseudocheiridae > Pseudochirops > Pseudochirops corinnae. The sequence goes on along the minus strand of JAQQSV010018686.1, from coordinate 1,554 downwards.
TTGAAACCTCTCTCATCACCCTGCTTTTGGACAGCCTCCTTAGACTTTGCATCTCAGATTTTAAAGAGCCACCAGACGGTCAACTAATCTTTTGCCAGTCAATGGCTAACCTCCCTCTAATTCCTTCCATTTTGAGCTGGAAAATTTCTTCACTCCTACAGAAGTAACAAAATGTATATCACTTCTTTAAACTTTAATATCTTAACACTTTTTGTCTCTCTTATTGGTGTCTTTTCTACGGTTCTTTCATTGACTGGGCTGGGTTAGAATCCACTGATCCTTTCTAACCCTAAAGGAACAACTAAAAATTAATTGAAACAATAAATTTACCCAAGTTGCAGGATATAAAATCAATCCATGTAAATCGCTGACATTTCTCTATATTGCAAAAAAAAAAAAAAAAGCACAGAAAAAGATAGTAAGACAAATTTCGTTCAAAGCAACCAGCAGAATATATAAAATACTTGGGAGTCTATCTACCAAAGCACTCAGAGGAACTATATTAATTCAATTACAAAACACTCTTTACAGAAATAAAGGCAGACCTAAATAATTGGAGAAATATTAATTACTCATGGCTAAGCTGTGCAAATGTAATAAAAAATTATAATACTACCTAAATTAATTACTTATTCAGTGCTGCATCTATCCAACTACCAGAGGGTTATTTTATAGAACTAGAAAAAATAATAATAAAATTCCTGCAGAAGAGCAAAACCTCAAGAATATCAAGGGAAATAACAGGCCTCTTTAATTCTTAAAAAATCTTTATTGAACCTGCTGCTTCTCTCAAACTATTGTGTTATATCTTTTCTCCCTTTCCCAGGTAAATTCCTATTACTTTATGTCTCCAGTTCCTAACTTCCCAGTCACTGCCTTCAAGGTTACCAACAGTCCGATAAATGCTAAATTTTCTCACTTCTCTATACAGATTTCAACAATGTTGATCACCCCCTCTTCCTGATTCTCCTCCCTCAACCTCCATGATGCTAATCTCTTCTGGTTCTCCTCCAATGTGTCTGACCAATCCTTTTCAGTATCTTTGAATGGATCATAATCCATATCCTATTCCTCAAGAATAGATGTCCCCTAAGGCTCTGTTTTGCTCCTACTCCCTTTCTCTCTAAACTCTCTTTTTCTGGTGATGTTCTCCTCTCAAAGTCTTCAATTATCATCTTTATGTAGAAGATTCCCAAATCTATACATCCAACCTATTCTCTCCCCTGAACTATAATTCCCTCATTGGCAACTACTGCTGGACAGGTATCTCAAATTCAACATTCCAAATCCAAACATTATATTTCTCATTAAGCCCTTCACTCCTCCAAATGTCTATGTTTACTTTGAAGGTCCCATAACCCTTCCATTTACCCAGTTTCCCATCCTCAGACATCCCTGACTCTTCTTTATCCACTATCCATAATTATGATTGCCATGTCTTGTAAAATGCCAAGAGCTCAATACATGTTCCTTTCTCTCCACTCCCAGAGTCACCACCTGTTATGGGAATCTGAAGATCTTCCCTGCCCCTAGGCCCTTTGCTAATGTGGCTAC